>VZUA01101794.1:0-13554 GCA_013401035.1 Horornis vulcanius
GTTCCCTCTGGCACAGGCTCTACCTGCTACACCACACCACCCTCCACCACCACTGACTCCCAGGCCTCTAGAAACTTTCCTCCTCTTTCTATAATTTTGAAATCCCTAGCCAAATAATGCCACCAACTGAAATTTTTCTAGGTTTTGGGGGTTGGTCTTGTGGCACTTGAGAAGTGACACATTCTTCCTTGAAAGATGACCTTATATGACAAATTACAGTTCAAACAAGGCTGTGTTGCATGCACAATACAGCCTTTGAAAAGAAACCTCTGATGAGTAAGGCATCAAGATCGGTCTGGACAATAGCAGAGGAAAAATGCTGGGAGAAATCAGGCCCACTTGTATCCCAAGGACAGCCAGAGCAAGGAAGTGTAGGAACTAGGATGGAGAGCAGCCCAAGGGGGAGGCCAGCCCAGGAGCACAGAGAGGTGGAGGGTCAACCCCACGGACAGCACAGCCAAGGCAGCAGAACACCAGCAGTGAAAGGACAACACAGACAAGTCACCCCACAGCAGGTGGAGTAAGGGAGAGAGAGCAAAACAAAGGACATAAAAGAAACTAAGAAAGGGGGAGGAGGGGACACACAGACTGCAACAAAGGAGGCGAGCAACTCTTTATGAGAAGCACAAAGAAGCTTTTCATTAATAAAAGCAGCGGAGGCAGCTCGCAGAGCTCATTTCCCAGACACAAGCAGACAGCATCAGCCCAGCTGGACAAGGAGCAACACTCAGGGATCCTCAGCACTTCAGCCAAGATACGCTCCCATGGCGAAGAGGCCCAACTCCTGCCAAATACCAAACCTCCAGGGCAAAATGCATGGTCTGAATCTCCCCTTGAGGAGAGGAACACACAGGCTGAACCCCAGAGTGTCACTGACTGCTCATGGGCTGCAGCCCTGGCCTGGGGACAGGGGTCTGTCATGGGAGCTGTGGGCACAGCCAGGGATGAGGGGGAACAGAAGCCAAGGAGCCATGGGGGGACAGGTTTAGCTCTTCCAGAGGCAAGAAGCACTTGAGCCAGCTCACTGCCTGAGAGCGTGTCACTCCTCCAGCCCAGACAGGGGTAAGCTGCCATGTTCATATCCCAAGCTCCTGTCAAGCAGCCATGAAACTGTGTGGAGCAATGCCAAGAGAAGAGAAGTGTTAGAATTCACTGCCTCTCCTTTTGCAAGGGAGAGGGGGAGAGGAAAATCCTTCCTTGGATCACTAAGACCATGCTAGGATCCAGTGCAGGAGGGGGGTTGGCCTGCCTAACTTCTATTTTCTTTGTGGAAAGAACATGAAAATACTAGGCTGGAGTGAAATGTCTAGGCAGCATCAGGTTTTAGGATGTATCCACCTTGATCCCCTGCAACAGGAAGGAACAGAAGTGGGAGGATATTCCCTGTGCTTCCCCTCTCACATCAGCCTCTTCCCAGCTCCTGCTCTATCCCTCAGGAGCACCACATACTCAACATGTCCATGTTTTGAGTTCCAGCACCTCTGTGTGAGCTCCTGCAGCCACAGGACACACTGGGAGCAGGCATCATCAGGACACACTGAACAGGCATCAGCTAAGAAGTATGAACAGTTTGAAGGTGCTTTCAAGCAGCCAGGCAGGCTGGACATTGCTGTTCAAAGGAGAAGGCTGGAAGGTGCAGAATAAGGCAAAGGATTGGAACACAGCACAATGGGCACACTGAGTCTTCAGGGTTTCTGTTTCTAAATCACATGAGCTAAGTGCCAGGTCATTTACTAGACCAAAAGTAAACATTAAAAGTCACTTACCAGCTTGTTGTTCTCGTACACATTTTCTTTTCTGAGAGAGTCGAAGTTTCTGAAATACAGAAAGAGAAAAATCTCAGGTTGGTGATGTAGAGTGAACTGCTCCACTTTCAGCTCTCAAACCTCTCAGAGCCTCACTGGCTCAGGAGACAGAGCCCATCTCACCCTTGGACAGCTCCAGAGAGGGCAACGTGGCAGACCCCACCCGAGTCACAGACCTGCTGTACCCAGGACAGAGATGTGCAGCAGGCACAGCATCTGCCCACAGGCAGCACAAGATAATTTTGGCACATCTACCTTTGCAGGGCTGATTCCCACAGCTGACTGTGGACAGCACATGTTGCTGCAAAAACATCCCAGGCAGATTGAGGGGCTCTGCTGAGACAGTCAGGAGCAACCTCTAATTCATGGGGTGGTTTCTTGGCCCTCAGAAAAGCCTTGTTTTTCTCCCATCTCAAAAATACCTGCTGGCCAGGTGTTAACACTCACTCCCCAAAAGTACTTTCCAGTCACATCCATGTTCTTCTCCTGTCTGAAAGCTGTCTCCCCACAGAAAGAGCTCAGCTCCAAGGAGGTCTCTCATGGATCCCTCACACACTGCACGTATCACATGCTTCTCCAACACACCCATATCCTCTGATCTCAGAAGCTCCTGGGTCCAGAAGCACATGAGTTCTGGCTTCAAATCCTCTTTTTTTCCCTCTGGCAGAACTCCACAAAACCAGCACCAGGGACCTGCCTGGGAAAACCTCTGCCCACACCATACTGCATCTGATAACAGCAAAGTTGCCAGTAGAAATCTTCCTCTGCTTTCCCTAGGGCTGTAACTTTTGATTTGTGATCATAACCAGTGGCTGAAAAGGAAGTGACAATTACTGTTCACAAATCCAAGCCAAAGTCAACAACTCCTTTCTGCTGTCCCCAGACATCACTTCCCTCTTCACCTCTCCCCAGATTTGCTTTCCCTCTCCCTGCTCCAACCTGATGCCACTCACTCTGCACTGTGCTGGGAACTCAGAGCCTGGGATGTGCTGGGACAGGGCTGAAAGCACGGGGGAGAGTTTGTGCTACTGGAAGCTGAGCCACAACGCAGCTCCCTCACCCACAGCAGAGCGTGTCCCTTGCTTAGGAAACAGCCATCATCAGCTTTGTTTTATACTGACTGGCACTTGCTAAACAGGGAATACAAAACTGGCTGTTGGCTGGCAGCCTTGCTCTCCAACACTGCTTCCTTCTGCCCAGGCAAGTTGGCAGGGTCATTCCTTTCTGATAACCCTGTTTCACTTTACAATCCTTGTGTCTGCTGGCACAGAGCTGAGCGAAAGGCTGATACCTGAGAGGGAATTCTCACTGATAAACAGAAAACAGCACCAACTTTGCATGTTTTGTATGTAGCACCTTTATAGCTGGTGTGGAACCACCTTCTTAGCCCATCCCTCTCCTCTGGGATGAGCCAGGGTAACTCTGAGAGCCAGGGCAAAGCTGGCTTGCAGCGACCTATTCATGAGAGAAACACATGATCTGTATCGCAGCAGGGGAACTTTTTCCACTGCTTGTAACAGCAAGGAGCAAGCCAGGTCCTTTATCTACTCAGCACAGAAAGTGGAGCATTACATCATAAATAAGAGAGGCACCTTAAACAGGCTTGCTCATCGTGCCACAGCCTAGCCCTCCTCCCTGCTTCCCACATCTGGAATTGCTATGTGGGATAAGGAGGGAAAGAATGACAGATAAGACCCTGAGGTTAAACTCCCCCAAAGAGCACGTAAAGACAAGGCACATCCCACCTCTAAACCACAGACACTTTCCCGTGCAAAATCAAAGGGAATTGCAGAGGTTTTTCTTCAAGCATTGCTCCTGCCCAAAGATTTTCCTTCCCTGAGACAATGGATTTAAAAGAGCAACAAAAATAATCATGGGCCAAAAAAGTCTCAGTGAAACAATAGATACAACCATCCTTGGGTAAGTCAGGACAGAAAATTGGCTTTTTTTAAGACCAGCTGAAGGAGGTGATTTCAGCTCTTTGCCTCACTCCCAGTTCTGCTCCAAAATAGCCTCTGTAGCATGGAAATACAGCAAAACACTGCAAGAACAACGAGGAGCTCCTGCTTCCTTGGTCATTCTGACATGTAAGACACTGGAATTACTATTTATTGTCGGTCAGTGGCCTTCAGCCACACTCAATGCTGTTTGCTATGGTGGTGTGTGCACTCCCTGACGTGTAGGAGAGACCTAAAAACCCCAATCTTTTGATGGTGAATGTCTCAAATCCCCTTCTATTCCTCAAAAGAAAGCGCAAACAACCAGGTTATTTGGTCATTTCAAGAGTCTCCTGACCTCTCAGCATCATTCTTTCCCTGGCTAGTCAGGTGAACTGCTTACATCTAATATTTCTTTTGGAAATTGATCTTGCTGGTGCATCTCCTATCTTGGAATATCAAAGCTCTCTGGACCAATGTAATCCTAAGACAGCAAAGGTAATACAAACAGGGAAGTAGGAGTTCTCCACTGAGAAAACACAGGCAACTGAATTAATTGGAAAATGTGAGAAATATAAATGTGACCCAAGAGAGGCCTCCAGTGCTGGAAACAAAGCAGAGTGGAGTTCACTAGCACAGGAATAGCAGAGAAGTTTTTAGCTCCTAAAAAAACCCTTCCCATAGCAAATAAGTGGTTGAGCATTTCTCATGCCCACAAATCTCCGTGACCACCCCCTGCTCCAGCTGCACAGAACCAGCACCCACAAACATGCCACAGTCCTCTGCAAGCACATGTGCTTCCATAGGAGGAATCTCTGCTGCTGCAAACACTAACTTGATTGGAAACTTGACCTTGGAGCAGACTGAGTGAAAAAAAAAATCCCAGAGCCTTGATGGCACCAAAAAAGTTTCTGCTTTGGGGGACTTTTGTGCTATTTTCTCTACAGACTATAAGATACAGTCAAAAGTATCACTGTAAAAGAGTGAGGCATCCTTTGCCAGCTCACAGTCCTTGGACAGTGGGCTCAAAACTGGCATGCTCTGCTAGGAACAGGACCTTTCAGCTGTGCTTTCTGGAGATGCAAAGCCAAGGAGGTGGGACAAGGCTGGGAATTCCAGGCAGGAGATGTCCCCCATGTGCTCATGCTCCTCTCAGGAATGCCTGCTCCACACTGCCGTGCTCTGGCTGGCAAGTGACAGAATGCTGCTGAAATTAACCCCGAGCCATCGTCCCCCTGCCTACGTCTGTCACACAAACCACAGACCCACCAAACCAAGCACGTGGCTCTGCTTCACCCCAGCCTTCTGCTGAGGAGAGAGCCTGCAAGACAACCCATCCCAGCAGGGCCAGTGTGACCTCATCCTGCCCCGCTGAGCTGGCAGTGACCTGGAAATGCTGCTGGAGGAAAGAGCACTGCTTGCTGCTCAGCTGCCAATGGGGATTTCACCACCAGCCCATTCCCAGAACACCAGCTTGCAGTTTGGGAAAGAGCAAAATCCTGGATGAAGAGAAGGATCTTAATCAAAACCTTTCCTTGACATCTGGCATTAATATCTGAGTGAGCGTGCACAGCTCCCCTGCCTCTTCTAACTCATTTATCAGCACAAGGCCACTAAAATCGTGGCTGAAGCTTGCACAACCTTCACCACCACATGTGGCAGCTGCTGACCTCAGCCTCCTACCATGCTGCCATGAGGCTTCATGTTCCTCTGACAAGAGATGTCCCCAGGCTCTACAACCATCCCAGAAAATGGGCTGGAGCCTGCTTGACACAGCGTGTATGCCCAGCTGGGACTGACTCTGAAGCACTCATCTGGGACAAAAAAAAAGTGGATTTCCATGGTAATTCAGCATGGATCTCCTCTCCCCTTGAGCATCCTTGCATGAGTGGGAAGTGAGTGGGAAATGCATTTCTAATTTTACACAGCTTGCCCTGTTCACTGGTAACACACAAGCCAACACCGGCTAAGTTCAAGAGGTTATCGTATTTTCCATATGTTTTCCAGCAAGAAAACAGGAAGGAAGGAGAGACCCACACCAGCCTGTCTTCTGAGCCACATACTTCACAGGAGAAGCCCCTGTTTATGCCCATGTTTTGAGCTTGAAGTTTTCCTGGTAATTTTTCAGGCTCCTGCAGGAGAAACCCCCTGAACTCAGGCCAAGAATGTAATTTGTGTAGATCAAGACAGAAAACACACTGTTGCAAAACTGATGCTGTGACTGAATCATGTTCTGCAAGAGCTGCTGCAAACACACCAAGCACTCCAAATACCACTTTCTAGTTTTACTTTCAGTCTGAAGCAAGGACAGGAGCCCAGGATGGACCCCTGGGAAGCAGAAGCCACAGTCACACATGCACCAGCTGCACTTCTCCACGGTTGTACCCTGCACCAAGAACACCCAGAGAAGCTTACAGGGATACATGGAGAATCTGCACAAGTATTCTGCCCCAGGATCTGACACATGGCACCTGGCAACCCTGGCCAGCAACCACCTGAAAGCACCATTTCCTTCCAGCAGGACTTTGCCCAGCCCATGGTACACGTGGTGTTTTCCTGTATTACAGCACTGACACTGATGAAGGAGGTCACAAATGAAGGCTTCTCTTTCTTTAACCTTCAGGCTGGTTTGCTGAGCTGGTCTGAGTCAGAAAGAGCTTCTGTGATGTCCCAAATAAAGTCAGGCAGAATGTCCACCATAAAATAAAATGAATGGCAACGGAGAGACGCCTCAAGGAACATCTTCCCTCTTCAGCACAAGAAAATTTATTTAAGAGATGTCTATCCACAACCCTTCTTGCACAGTTCAAGGATTATAAACAACTCACTAAACTGGGCAACAGGATTATTCCAACTCTGTGCACAGCCGTGCTCCGGATGGGCCAGCTGCAGGAAGCAGTCACAGCTCCTCCACAAGAATACCTCAACCTTTCTGCCCCGGTGTTTTGTATTTTTGGGACCGTGAATCAAAGGAAGGAAAGGAAATATTTGGAATCACATGGACATGACAACATGTCAGGAAGTCATACAAGGCAACACCACGGTGACTGCCCAAGCACTGGGACAACGAAGTGTGCCTGGAGCTCCTGAACTACCCTCCTGCTGCCCAAGCCTGCTGCAGTTTCTGTCAAGTTTCACAACAGAGGAGAGAAAACAAGAGATCTCTTGGGTTCAACCAGAAGCAAGACACTGCAAGAGAGATGTCTGCACACAGGCTGTCCTGGGAGCATGAAGAAGGGAGAATACATAGGACAGGAGGAAAACTGCAGTACAGACCACCCAACCTGTTCCTCACCCAGCTGGGCACATCTGACCAGGAGAGACCTAATGCTTAAATCAATACTCCTGGGCACTTTTTCTAGTACTCCCTTGCCTTCATCTCCTCCCTCAATCCTCCCATCTCAAAGAGCCCAGAAGAAAAAAAAAAATCAAATGCAAAACCCCCCAACTATGAAGCAGGATCTATGACTCCCTTTGGCCATTCACCTTCCCAGATGTTAACATTTGGGCAGGGACAGTTCAAAACCCACAGGGCACCAGCAATGGCACCAGCAAGGCGTGGAAAGCACTTAACCTCCCACAGACAGAGCTCCAGAAGGGAAAAACAAGGATGTACAGGAATCCAGTAGCTGTGGGGCCCTGCCCTTTTACTGCATTTTGTTTAAATAGCCCTTGCCTCATGACTTGTGAGCACTGCGCTGCTGTTGGGCTGAGCGAGGAGAGCCCAGCCAGAGCAAACACAGCAGCAAAGAAGGAAATGCTGCCCCAAAGATCGGTGCCTGAACTTGTTTTGCAATGGAAAGGACGCATTTAGAACATTTATAATCCAGCCATTGAGGGAAGAAAAGGGAAAAAGGAAAAATGTATGGAAAAAACCCAGCACTTAGGCTGGGAGAGCGGAGCTTTTCTCTTGGAGATTCTCAGTGTAGGCGTGAGCAGAATGCTGCTGGTGATGTGCCCACAGGGAGGGCAAGAGCCCAGGGAAGGTGGAAGACCAGGGTCCACAGCTTGATGGATGGCAGGATGGCTACAGCCCATCCACAGCTTGATGGATGGCGGGATGGCCACAGCCTGGAGAGGGTTCTTGGGTGGATGGAGGACACAGGGCCTGCAGCACAATGGATGGTGGGATGGCCACAGCCCATCCACAGCTCGATGGACAGCGGGATGGCCACAGCCCATCCACAGCTCGATGGACAGCGGGATGGCCACAGCCCATCCACAGCTCGACGGACAGCGGGATGGCCACAACCCAACCACAGCTCGATGGATGGCGGGATGGCCACAGCCCATCCACATCTCAATGGATGGTGGGATGGCCACAGCCCATCCACAGCTCGATGGATGGTGGGATGGCCATGGCCCAGCGAGGGTTCTGTGGGGATGAAGGACACGGGGACCACAGCTCGATGGACAGAGCGATGACCAGAGCCCAGCGAGGGTCCCAGGCTGCGATGGGGGGGTCCCAGCCCCGCCGAGCCCTGGCGCGGCCCTGGATGCCCGGCACGGTACTCACATGAGGTCGGGGCGGTGTCGGTGCAGGATAGCGCAGAAGGCGAGGCCGTCGCGGAACGAGGTGGTCATGTTGGTGATGCTGACATCGCGGTAGCCCTCGCACTGCTGCCGGCACCACAGCTGCAGGTTCTGGATGGCCGCCATGGCCCGCGGGGAGCCGGGGGGCGCCGCGCCCCGGGGCTGGGCCGGGCAGGGCCGGGCAGGGCCNGTTGCGGGGCCGCCTCGCCTCGGGGACGGCACCCCCGGCACCCGGGCGGCCGAGGGAGCCCGCACGTCCCGCGGCTACCGAGGCCAAGGGAAATTTCCCCTGCTCCCACACAAAAATGTTAAAACGTCCTGCCCGAAGGGGCGGCCACCAGGGGAGGCGTGGATTTAGTCACTGGGAGGGATGTTTTCTCTCCGTTTGGAGGAGAAAAAGTTAAAAAGCGCCACAAATCACCTAAATGTATCTGTCCGCTGGATAACCTTGAGCTGGGGGGTGGGGGGCGGATACATCCCCAGCATCACCCAGTGACACCGTGACACCAAGTGACACCAAGTGACACCAAGTGTGAGCGGCGCCGAAGCTGCCGGAGCGCCGAGAGACCGCCGGGAGAGGAACGGGGAGGAGGAGGAGGGAGCACGAAGCTCGGCGGCACAGAACCTGCCCAGAACCGGCCCAGAACCGGCCCAGAACCTGCCCAGAGGTCTCGTTATGGCGAGGAGCGAGGCCAGCCGGCAGCAGGGGGTCTGTCCCTGCTGGGGCAGCCCATCAGGCATCGGCAGTGTCACGAAATCATGGAATGGTGCAGGCTGGAAAGGAACCGTCGGTTCCCCCCCGACCCGACCCCACAGGGAAGCGAGGGGGGCAGGAAGGCGCTGTGATGGCCAGCTCGCAACAGCTGCCCCGCAGCACACGCATCCCATAAAATAACTCAGCAGACCTCATGCAGCTGGCAAAACATGAGAAGAGACAAGGTAACACTTAAACAGCTGCCTATAAATTAGGTTAAAATAATCAATAATACATATAATATATTAACGGTATTTCTGTGACATGATATGGATAATATACATTAATATATAAATACCTCACAAATAATTCAGAGTGTTTCCATTTCATCAACAATCACTGGCCAATGTATTTACTTTATGGTAAGGATTATACATTTCATTATAAATGGCTTGCTGGGCATGTCAGCAACTTTTACATCTCCATTCACTTTATTATTAATGGTTTCCTGAACAGTAATGGCATAATAATGCACACAATGCAGCATGAATATTTGATGTGGCATCTATAGTCTCCCATTTATCATTTATAACAGGCTACAAAAACATTATAAAACATTTATTACAAATTTATAGATCACTTTATACTAAAACAAAGTTGTGTTATAAATACATTATTAATCCTTTATGCCATTTATAGGAATCCCTTGTAATAAGGCCTTAGCATATGTTGCTGCACAACCGTAACAAGAGTGGTGTGGTGAGGAGGAAATACGGCACTGTGAGGCTGCTCCCAGGTCCTGGGTGTATTCTGTGATGGAAAGCAGAAACATCTGCACTCAAAATTAATCAGACTACCAAGGGACCGATCAAACGAAATGCTGGATTAATTTAAAGTTGGGTTTTTACCCCTCACTTCCCTCAAAAAAGACACTTGCTGGAGCACTGAAAGATGAGCTGTCCCACATTTCCACACCACCTTTGATAAAATTGTATAATTTACAAAAAGCCCGGCTAACAATGAGCAGCCTTTCCCATCCTCAGGTATCTTAGGCCTTGGTGTGAAATAAAGAGGAAGGGCTGGGTTTAGGAAATGTGTCTGTGGAGTTTCTGTTTAGCAGTGTGCATCCCCTGCTGTGCTTCCAATCAGCTTAGTGCAGCACTGGGAAACGAGGAGAAGGAAATGAGGTTTGGAAATGGAGTGGTTGCCAGTTGCCAGTCATACAAACAGTGAAAATCAGCTCCTGAGTGCAGCTTTGACACAGCTGTACTCACCCCTTTCAGATTTAATGGCCCAGATGAGGCACGGCCCAGGGAATGAGACTTAGGTTTTTTAAAATATATTTGTTTAACATGACAATCTGTCTTCTAACAAACTCAGCTTAATGAGTCAATGCAGTTAGTCCCTTCTTATTACCTCGTGCTTTGGGAAGGAGCAGCTGGGGCTGGGTGGCAGGGGACACAGACCCACAGAGTGGAAAGGCAGGCTGGGCTCAGAGCAGCTGTGATTTCCTGTGCATCACAGGCCACCACGTGTCACCTCATCCCTCCCTGCACTGTGCCATTTTTCACAGGGTCATACCACAAATCCAGGTTTGCAGACACCAGAAGAAGAAACTATTAGTTTCTGGCTCCAAGCTGTGCATCCCAAGAGAGGGTTAGTCTGGAGGTACAGCCCTTGCTACACCAGAAGAATCAAGTCCACGTTATCCACTAAGGTGATTAAAATGACATTTCTGAAGGAGTTTGCTAATACAGTAAGAGTATTATTGCTGGCCCAATAATGGCTTTCCAAAGTACAGGCAGCAGAGACTTGTGCAGTGTTAACTGGTGAATTAAGGAGAGCTCTGTGGGAGTTTGCAGCTATGATGAGCCTTTAATGCACCAACAGGTAAACTAACACACACTGAGAGAGGAACGGGGCAGGAAGAGAGCAGAGCTGCCTGTGCAGCTGCCGATTACCCACAGCTGCTCTTCTCTCAGGATGTTCCTCAGGGGATGATGTTTACAAATCCTCACTCTGGACTGTACCTCTCCTTTCTACATCTTTTCCTTCGATGGAACCTTATAGGTCCTTATCCTGTTTTGCAGACCTTGCCCCTGCTGACTGAGCTTTTCCCAGAGCTGCTGGGTGAGGTTTCCCACCTGTGATGCACAGCTGGCTCGTGGAGCAAAGTGTGTCCTGCAGCACACTGCCTACTCCACTAGCTCCCTTCCCAAGGTGGAAGCTTGTTGGAACAGCAATCCACAGACATAGACTGATTTATTCTTCTCTACTTATAGACACTTTTCTTTCTCGTCTTCATTCTTTTTTTCCTTCTTACATACCAGTTCTCTTCTTACATACCAAACTGCACTGGAGAAATGCTGAGTGCTTCCTGACAGTTGTTATGACTGTGACTAGTGGGGATTACTCTGCTATCACCTCTTAAATTTATCTTTGTTCCCACATGCAGCAACCAATGGATTCTACTATTAGTAGAGAAAAAACTTAAATATCTGACTAGGCTACCCTAAAGCCCAAAAAAACCCAACCAACATTTGTCAGCTTGAAGACTCCAGGGGAGGAAGGGCTGATTCCTTGTATCAGGAAATGTGGGGCCACATGAAGCTGAGAATCAAATGATGTATTTTTTTTTTCTCAGAGCATAAGCATAACATCATAGAAAAAAACCACATCTTTTAACTATTGTGAGAAATCAGCTGATCATATTGAGCTACTTCATAATTTTGCTGCAGGCTGTGTGCAGGGCTGTTCACTCCCAACAATAGGAAGTGTGTGTCGTAGCCAAGAGCTCTCATACATCCCCGTGCCAATGGCTTGAATTAAATTGAGGGATTTAAAACAAGAAGGAAAAAGCATTTGTCTCATCAGTAACATGCCTCATCAGCTATCTTCCCAGAAGGCAGCCAGGCTGACTCCAGAGAGATGGAAAGGCCCCAAACAGGGAAAAGAAAGCCCCAACAATTTCACAGCTACTCACACAGAAATGCTTCCACATGATACCTGCTTCCCCTCAGAGTTTGACTAGTCTGACCTGCAAAAGTAGCAGAAAAAAAGTTATTATGAAATTCAAGTCTGAACAAGAATTTCCACTTCTTCCATTCTTTCAAGAAGATGAAAGAGAAACGTGAAGTTACAGGAAAAGGCACTTTGGTAAATCTCTCTGCAACACATCCCCCCAGGAAGTCATAAATGGCAAACCCATTATCCTAAAATCTCACAGGACCAAAATCAGTGAGCATCAGAACAAAGAGTGTCCTATCACCTAGGTATAATACAATATCACATCAAAACAGAAGGAAATCTCTCTCCCTTTTCCCTCCTACCCACCAGCCAGATGTTCTGCTAGCTTTTCTGTCCCCCAATGCAGTGAAATGAGGGACAGGCTAGAGGGTGATTTCAGAAAGTTATTTCCAGGCAACAAAGATAAGAGATTGCTCACATCCTGCATCCTACTCACCACGTGATAGGAAAAATGAAAAAGGCATAAACAGCATCTTGGTGGGTCACCAGTCCCAGGGAGCTGAAAGGAGGTCTCCAAGAGGGTTGGGGGTGGTATTTATTTCAAAAGGTGAACTCTCCTTGTCTTCCAAAGAGGGGAAATAGATGATGGTAATCCTCAGTCTTTGCACTGCCATGGCAGAACACTCTCTCTGGTCCTCCAGGAGCTGCAAACATCCCCATTCTTATCAGAAAGCAAAAGCAAAAGTGTGTTTTTCAGACCAAAAGCTGTTTGGATTATACAATTGGGTGAAGTGACCCCAGGTTTATCAAGGCACCACCATGGGAGCAGGACACACCCTGGAGCAGAACTGGCTTGGGCACTTCAAAATGTCTTATCAGTAGAGCAGAGTTTAAAACCTGTAAAACCAATAAAATTTGTTAGTGATTAACAGTGTGAACGTGCTGAAGCAAAAACACACTTCATGTTTTCCAGGCTCATTGTAGACATGAGTAAGTTTCCTTTTCCTGGTAGTGAGGGTAAGTGAGGTCCTGTTCTTGTTTCAAGAAACACAAAAACACTTGCTTGTCATTCAGCTTATTTCTGAACCCTGAAATCCAGCTGGAACCTCACCTGGAAAAGAAGCCAGCTCTCACCTCAGGTTACAAACTTAATAGCAATAAAATCCTTGAGACAGAGTAACTCTAAAGGCCAGAACTTTCCACTTTTGCACTGAATTGACAGAAAAACTACAAATTGCCTTGTTTTCACCCAGACCAAATGTGAAGCAGCATTATGTGGTTTGTTAAGGGGAGAACAGAGACTCCTCTAGAACATCTGTGACAGTCCCAATAAAATTGGGACTCTCCAGTACTGGCACAGCAGTGTGGCCTTGCTGTGTCCTCCACAGCCACTGGCACCCTGTGTCCCTGTGTTGGTGCCTTGGTGGGTGCAGAACCAGGGGATGGCCTGGTGTGGGGCACTACAAGCTCTGCAAGAGAACATGGTAGATGTGTTTTGGGATGGCCTAGAAGGGCTGAGCACCCTTAGAGGTCTCACTCCTCCCCAAAGATACTCACAATAAAACCATATGCATCACTTTGGATTTTGAGTATCATTACTGGTTAAAAAAAAAAAAAA
>VZUA01101796.1:0-10218 GCA_013401035.1 Horornis vulcanius
ACTCTATTTTCATACAACTGGCACCTGAGGGCCATGACAAGTGCCCAGGAGCACAATGAAAATTGAGAAAGTTGTTATATTTTTTATTTTTTTAAAGCCAGGCTTCTAAGGGTTGGTTTATACCCTGAACCATAAGAAACTTTGGCATCTTTCATAAATCTCGACAGTGAGTCATTTTATAATTTTGCTGCACTCTCAGTTTCACTGAGATCTGAGCACACATGTCTCCACAAGACAATCTCCAGGGCTCAGATGCTGTTTTCTTTCAAATTTATCTCCCAACATGATGTAGTTGATGTGTCTAAAACACTTTACCTCTGTGAGAATAGTTGTCTCATAGGAAGGCTGATACTTCTCCTTCTCTTGGGTGGTCTTCTTTTCCATTTTTTCCCTGTCAGTCTTCTGTTTTCTGTCTGCTCCTTTAGGCTATAAGTACAAGCACAGGCTCTCCCTTATGCCAAGTATTACAAGTTTGGAGACAGAGGCCAACAGATTTATCTAATCAGTTCACAAAAGCCTCCTTACGATTTACAGGAATTCTACATATGAAAAAAGATCAGATCTGCATTTTCTAGACAAAAGAATTAATCAAAAATCTCTACTGTTTCTGTACATCCTCCACTAATGCCTGCTGCAATTCTAAAATAGGCTGACCACAGTCTTGAGATGCGATTCCAGCTATTTCAGTCCGTAAGTCATGCACCTCAACTGGCATTTGTAACCTCTTTCCAGAAGCAGGAAAGGCACTGCTCACAGGAACAAAACTGGAGCAGCAGATCCCTTGAGAAAGCAGGCCTATGGATACTTTGTTGTTAAGGTCTGCCATGCCCAAATTAGGAGCTTCAAAGATGCTTTTTCTCTAAATCTTTTTCTCCTCCAGGTATCACAGAGAAAAATTCTGCTTCAACAACAGCAACAAAAAGGTATTTAAGATCTCCACAATAAAATTTTATTGTTTGTGAAGGAGTCAATCAAAGAAGCTGAAGATGTCCTAATGTCTTGATTGCTTAGGAGCATCAAAACACACTGGATACCCTAAATATCTCACTATTTTTGTAGTGTTTAAGGCACAACGGACTGGCACAAGTCTTGGTGCAACACTTGAACTAGAATTGCTGCGTAGGTCAGTGTTTGTGCCACCCTGTGCACAGGAGTCCTGTTTAAGATCTTAAGCATACCCAGTTAAAAGTCTGTACTTTTACTCCAACATTTGCATCGCTCCTACACAATGTGCATTTTTCACAATCCTATGCATGTTCCTGTGCCTTAATCTACTTGATGACAAAGCCAAAACTACCTCATACCTTGAAAACTTTGATCTGGCAGCTTGCAGAATGCAAGTGTTCTGTGTATTCACCATTTTCATTCTGCTTAAAGGTGTCGATTTGCACCCGGAAGGGCACCCCTTTCTCTCCTCCATGTTTCCGTGGAGTAAATTCTGTGCTGATGCAATGTACCTGGCAAAACAGAAGCTGTGCTCATCTCTGGAGACAGTTGGAACCTGTGCTCATCTGAATTTCAGATACTGCCTGAACATGAGGTTTTGGTCCCTCACAAAAATCTAAGAGAGGCAGAAGAGTTCATATGTTTTCATTTCTTGACAAAATAATAATTTTCATATTTTCATTTTCATTTATTGACAAAATCATCAGGAGAACAAGCAGTTTAGAAAGAAACAGAGCATCAGGAAAAGCATCCTTTGATTTAAGTAAATCCCTCATTCAGATTAAAAACAGATAATTGATGCACACAATGAGAAATAGTCACAAAAGAGGAAAGCAAGGAAAGCTAACAGGTTATAAACAGTTTCCTCAAGATAAAACCTATGCTTATAAAATAACACCAGTGACTGAGTATGTTTTTAAAGAAAATCCTGGCAGTAGCAGATAGTACTCCAACTTTAACAAGTAGCCAGTAAATTTGTTTAATGAGTATCCTACAAATTAATTACACATGACTGTCACACGAATTAGTAATTATCATTAACATCCCTCTCTTGTTCATGTACTGGCTATTTTGTCTCTCCAGGTCTTTAAAAGATACCTAACCACTGTGTTTACCACAGAAGTATGACTTATCTCTTACCTGAATGAATGCTGAAGCTCTCTTTGACGGATCCCAGAGAAATTCAACAGTGTTCAACTGGGTCGGGCTAGCCCTGGGATCCAAGATACCAACTGACAGCGGGATATCTGTAGAAGAAAACCCCTAAAATTTTAAAAATATTAAATTGAAGAAGAGAAAGCATTTCCATACAATCAGAACATGCATGCGAAAGCAAAGCCATCAAAGACATCTCTACTTGGGACCTACAGTGCTAGATCTCCTTCCCTCCCAGAGACATACAGGATTCATAAAAAACCTAAAACACACAAGCGAACACTCCATACACCACTCAACTGCCCAACGCTGCAGAGGGGGCACAATGAAATAGTCTCACCTATATCAAGGATGCGGTCCCCAGGCCGACTCCACCTCCAGCCCTCGAGCTGCTGATGCTCTGTGTACTGCAGGCGGCGGTCGTGGAAAACTACACGAATTATACTCTGTTAAAAAAAGACAGCAATATGAACAACGTGATCCAGAATTCTCTCTCAAGATGACTTTGGTTTTCCAGAGTAGAAGCAAAAGCTGATCTGTTATGCTTCTCACCCCCATTCATGAGGAGAGTAGAGGGGTCCACATAAGAGACCCATTACCATGTGTATTGAATTCCTAAGGGACCCCTGAGAAAGAAACACACTTCCCCCTTCACAGGGCACATCTTACAGGAGTAGCACAGCCCTGTACAGCTTTCTGGGATTCACTCTGGAAGCACTACAGCAATGTCCACCTAATCTTAGGTGTCATGGCATGTAAACATCACTATACTGCCTCAACACTCAAAAAGGCTCATATGGGGGTAATATTTGATGTGTCTGTACCATATCCCAACCCCAGTATATCCCATTCTGATTTGCAAATGTGGAAGCCAGCTCACCTGTCCCTGAACTGGTGGAGCCAACATGTCCAGACACCTTGTCAGTGGGAATTAAACTTGATTCCAGCCATTAAGAGCCAATCATTGGATTTGCCCCAGAGTAGTTAAACAAAGGTAGGTAGAGTAGAAAAGCATCTGTAATAACCGGCCGGTCTGCAATGGTGCAGCCATGCCAATAACTGGCAAAAATAGGCTGGAATAAGGACAATCCCCAGGGCAGACAAGTCCTAAGTACTCCTATCTAATATGTTCTTTGGTATATTCAGAGTGCTACACTTACATGAGTTCATGACCCCTAGCATCCCAGTTTCTCAAGCCCACACTCTTGCTGGGGATTTCCATATCAAGTGGGCAAAGCAATTTTTGCCAGTGAACCTGAGAAATGCCCAAATCAAACCCTAGCTTCAAGATGTAAACAAGCCACAGTGGGAACACCTGCAAAATTGGAATCCCAATCCACATACTACCTGAAATAGGCCAAAAGACAAATAGGGAATGGCTGAAACTTGGACAACATTTGAAATCCAAACTGGAATACAAATTTTGCAACTAGTTCCCACTTCTCAAAGGAAGTCCTGAGGCAGAACAGGCAAGATTTGAAGGTTGGATCCAGACCAATGTTTTTGAATTTGAACTCTTTTGGCAGTGGACGTAACAACAGGAAGAAGTCCCCCAAACCAAATGATCAAGTTCTATATGTTTGTTCATCATTAAGCCCATTACCAAGGTAAACTGAAACTAAACAGAATCTGCCTGGCAGAACTATGTAAACCCTGGGCCCTCCATTTCTCACATAAGAGCCCCAGCAATGCTGCTGCGACTCAGTAGGGAGACAAGTCTGCCTCTCCACAGCTTTGACCATGTTCACCACTGAACTTTGGGATTCCCCTGAACCCAATATTCATAGTGAAACTCTGGGGTCATGATCACAAACAGAATAAAAGTTCCCCTGAAGCCCTGCAAAGCCAAGCTGCATAGTCCCATGAAACTAGCACTCAACAACTCCATCACCCCTGCTCCCATTAAAAACAATGGCAAAGTGTTTTCCATTGTCTCAGTGGGAGCAAGGTCAGGCCCTTCATTAAAGGCTGTATGTAGTAGCAGGAAGAAAAGAAATCTATATTTCTCCTTACCTTTACATATTTTGTGTTTAAATCTTGAAACTCTCCCAATTTCCTATTCTCAAGTAGACGGATTTCATAAGACTGACCTAGAGTTTAAGGAAACATTTCCAAGGTGTTTAATATGTTGTAGCAATGAGAGAGTCATGTTGGCATTTATGTGGCTGATAAAGCATACGTTTGATCAGGGAAAGCTTATTTTTGCTAACATAATGCATTTGCTCCAGTAATCGATAGGCATTAAAGCACAGCAGAAATCTGAGGGGAAGGTTTTGCCTTTTGGCAGCTAAAAGCTCTCTATTAGGGCATCAATTATAGTTGTCTCCCGGGGCTGCTATGGTTTTCTGGTCACCCTCCAGAAAGTCACCAGGGTGTTTGAGGTAGTCGTCCCCCCATGCCACGTGGCTGTAACAGCGCTGCCTTTGTCTGTCCCTTCTGCTAAAGCAATGGTTGTGTGAAGAGGTGTTGGCACAACAGGTCCAGGAACGATTCTGCAGAGGATGGCAACTGGGGAAAACCTTGCCTTCTTCAGGGAGCAGTCACATCTGTAAGGTGTTTTGGTCAACCACAAAATCAAAATTTGCTTCATAAGGCCTGGAAAGTTGCTGCCAAGAGCATAAATATTCCTTCAAATCTGTGTGGAGGCAGCAATGGGTATTACAGCATGTGCAAGGACCAGTTGTAGGAAGGGAATTCACACTCCACCACCATGTTCACATAAGGAATTTACTCAATTCAACAGAATTCAGCTAACTGGTTTATGAAATGACATTTCTTTGAGGCTGATAGCAGACAAAGGAGACTGATGGCTCAATACCTTACACACAGAAATGACTAAGACAGTACAAAAGCTCATTGTACTACACCAAGTCTTTACAATAAACTTGCAACCAGTACCAAGGCAGGATAGGATCATTAGGATTAACGGAGCATATGTGTACATTACAGCTAGCTTTTCTTGTTCATCATGCTATCCTCCCTTTTCCTGGTATACAGGGTATGACAAGGCAGGCACCAAGGAGAAGACTGGTTGGGATTCTCTGGCTCAACCAGTATCTCTGCAGAACTGGCCCTGCAGAAAACTGCAAAACAGATCTATCTTGCTCTAAGCATCTTCTACCAGCAGAGACAAAAATGCTAAATTTTTTTGATCTGGATTTAGAAATGGAAGACTTATGACAGCAGATGTGTCAGAGAGGCAGACCACCTTTTGAGAATCCCAGACACATAAGTACAGACCATATCCACAGAGCAGAGAGATAATTGTGCTTATTCAGCTGGCTGGTAGATAGGAAAAAGAAAAAAAAGGAAGGACAAGAGAGGCCATACTGAAGCCCCAAATGTTTGCACAACAGCCCTACTGATACTAGTAGGAGTTCTGCAAACAGGAAATGACCCTTGAATCCAGCAAGTGACTTAGGGCATGGGGAGAGCAGAGAATAAACCATATGAAGTACCAAAACAACCATGGAAACATGCACAGATCTTTACCCATTTCTTGGTAAATAAGTAAAACAAAATTACAACAGTGACCTGCCTTTGAAGACGGCTGGACAACAGAAGCAGATTTTGTAAACCATGGTCCTGAAACTGAGGTCTCCATACTTAAACTCACAAGACTTTCTAATGTCCCCACTGATACATGTTAATACTGCTCTCCTGGCAAATTTTAGAGATATGTACATAATCAATACTGCTATATTAGCATTAAAAAAGATCAAGATCAGGTTAAAAAAAATGGGTTTTCTCTCAGAATCACAGAAAAGACCCTTTAGACTATCAAGTCCAACCATTAACTTAGGAATGCCAGATCCACCACAGAAACATGTCCCCAGATGCCATGTGTGCTGTGCCATGTACTTGCATGTGCTGTACATATTTATCTATGTTGTAGGAACTGGCTGCTCAGTGGTTCAGTGTGGAGATACACTTCACCAGCTATAGAGTGATACAGTTCATCATCTTGAACCCATTTACACAGCCAAGCATCTCTTGCACTTACAGTTCATTCCCATGCAAATATGAGGCTAGCTAATCATTACAGAAGATTAATTCAGGTTTTGAAAGCATGAGACAGTAAAACACATCTGTGACTGCACTCAGGGGTAACAGGGACAGCGAAATGTAGTAATGTAGTGATATGATCTGTGTCATGGAGGAAGGCAATGGTCAAACCAGAAGCATTGTCAGACATTCAGCAAATATCTCAGGAACCAGCAGGTTTTTGGGACACCCTTGTGTACTGACACACTCACTCTTTGGTCAGGCTGATCTGCTTATCTTCAGTTACAATGAGACAAAAGAAAATAACAGGCATAAAAACATCATCCAGGTTCCTTTAAAACTAGCATCAAGCACTCAGAACTCTGCAGCGTGCTATCTCTGACCCCTTGCATGGGATAGGGACCAAACTGCAGCCTGGCAGGCAGTGGACACCACATATCTCCACCTGACAGGAGTGATTCACCTTGGAGGGAGTCACAAACAGATCCTGCATACCAGTGAAAAAGAAACTGCAGTGTAGACAGAGTTAATATTAAACAGAAAGCCAAAGAGGAAATAACTTGCTTTGATGAAAGATATATGGGTCATCTGATGGAAGCCCTGGAACGCAGTTTATGCCATGAAAAACCTCAATCAAAATGGTATTTTATGCTAACTGCTTTCCCCTTGAACTCTGAATGTTTAACTTGAGTTGCTACATGATTATCAAACAAGACTGCTCCCAGCCAGGCTTCAGAAAACATGAGGGTTTTTCCCCCCTCTCTGTGAAACTCTGTCAGCGAGAATTTGGTCCCAATTCCTCCAAGTTCCCTTATATATATATATCCATCTTCTGGTAGTGGTTTTTAATTTATTCTCCTTAAAGCTTTCCAGAAAATTCATTGCTTTGTGGTTTATGGTACCCANATGCAGATATTTGTACTTTTACAGCATAAAAATGCTTGGATTATACTTTTTCCTAGAAAAATACCTTCCAAACTTTTTCCCCCTATATTTTCCACCATCACTACCAGCAAAACTCCTGAAATGTTGAATTACATTCTCAGTCCTGCAATTATTACTGTAGGGAAAAAAAGGCCCTAAAGAATGACCACTTGGATATTGGAAAACAAAATCCCTTTGTAAAATAAAGTGAATAATAGCAATCTAACCTGAAGAAAGCTGAACTCCCCCTGGCGTCAAAGAGGGCAAAGAAGTCACACAAGTCTGATACACAGATCATTTATGAATCCTGCATCACTGACTCACCAGCACCAGCAGGCGCACACTGACAGTTTTCTGCTAAAACTAAATCAGTAACAGATCATTCTTAGTCAGGTATCCAAATCCATAGAGAATCATGTCTGTGTGAGTAAACAATCTGCATTTCCAGTTCCCAAGTCAGACTAGCTAAGCTCAAAGCTGAAATACAGTTTCCCCATACTGAGTTTTTCCATCTGTCTCAGATGGAAACACAGATTAATACAGGTCAGACTACAACTTTCCAAGTCAGTATGTGGTGGTAAAGCTGGAGACAGGAGCAGAGGACACCAGCACTGAGACTGCAGTGATTAAATTGAATAGCCCAGGTCAGGTGGAATACTGGACCCATGCACAGGGGCACCTAAAGCACTTCTGTCACCCCCTGAAATGAAGGGGACACTTTGCAAGCAATCCCCTGCACAGCTCACGCTGCAGCAGCCTGCTGCACGTCTGTATGACCCAGTGCTCCCCTCACCACAATCCTTCCCTACCTCAGGAGAGAACAGGACAGTAATAAATATTCAGAAAACCACAGCACATTCCTGAGATGCAGTTTGTCTCCCAACTTCATTGAAAACTTCAGGGGCACCAACAAAAATCTGGGCTGGTGATGATATACTGTAATTTCTATTTCAAACAGACATTCAACAGCAAATTTATGTAATCTCCTCCTAGGCTAGAGCTTGAGCAACTCATCTTACAAAGTAGTACCCACCCTGGTCCAGAAAGTTCCTGGTTCATAATTCATGAAGCAATTCCACCTATCTGAAGGAAGATTTACAGACTGCTTACTTTTTTAAACTTGCATTGTCTTTGATAATTAACATACATTAAATGTGGGCATGACCACTTAATGTGGAGACAGTAGAATAGAAAGTCAAGCACTTACTACAGATGAAAAATAATTTAATTCAACACAGGAATGATTTCACCTGCTCAAAAGGTACAGGTTTAAGAGCTTACTGATTTCCATAGAATTTAGACAGCCATCAGAAATTTTAGGTAATTTCTGAGTACAAAAGATTGTCACCATTTCAAGCTCAAAGTTACATTTTGTTCAACTATTATTTACTACACAACCACAATATCCTGTTTGCTTTTCTTTGTTTTGGTGTTACATTTCAAGGGCCACTTGCACTATGCATTTTGTGGTTTTCTCCACAATACACCGATACGATACACTAATTTCCAATTAGGATGCTGATGTTCCAGGCTGATATGACTCAGCCCTTACTTTATCTAACAATGTAGCCTTTCCAGAAATTAATTAAACCCTAATCTTTGAATAAGCAATATACAAAAAAAAAAAAGTCTGTGGAAAAGGGAAAAAAAACCAACAGAGGGTCCTCTTTCTCAGAATGGATCCACACAGCACTAGACAGAACCAGCCTGGAAACTGTTTGATTATTAAGCCAAGCCAATAAAAATTCCATTTAGCAACTTTATATGGACATCCTAAAGAGTGCACAGATAAAGGCAAAGGAATGCTGACAATCAAATGCACCATGCAGGAGGAGGGGAGGGGGAAAAAAAGCAAGCATTTATCACACCAAAGCACATCCAGCAAGCAGGAGGATCACCTTTGAAACAGCCAAACACAACTATTCAGGGCATCAGGCACACACCAAGATTTTTCTGACAAGAAAGATTAATGAACCCTCAGGGTAAACAGACAGAGTGGCAGAGCTGGCATGTGAACTTGCATGCTTGATGACACACACCTTTTTCACCAGTCACAAGCAAAAATAAGAATTAGCATAAGACTTGCTCAAGTGTCCCATGTGTGGACACTCTGCAGGACAAGAAGCAAAAACAGAACCCGCAATCCCTGAACCACAAATGACAGTGGATATTCTGCAGTTGCTTACTGTAGCCTCATTTGACAAGATGCTGTAGATGTTTATCCAGTGGATATTATGAATTCACCAGCTACACAATAGGCCACCCTGGAAGTTCCCACTATGCTAGGAACATGGAAATCCTGCAAAGGAGGACAAGCTGTGGGCCAGGAAATGCAAAAGGGACACTAGAGTCGTTCTAACACTGCAGGCCCATCTTGCCCCACATCCCTTCTTCAGCCAGAGCTGGAGCAGGGTCAATACAGCCAGCCTTTTCTTCCTTGCCACAACTTCTCAGTTCCTGCTATTCAGCGTCCAGATCGCATCTACACTGAGCTGCCCAGTCATGACCAACGCTCATTAACTCTTTTGTGGTTTCCTTCTGAATTTGCTTGTACTGTGGCAATCAGAACCACAATTTACACATGCCTTGCTTCAGCACTGACAGTCTGGGCCTTCATCTGCCTCCTGCCTCTCCCCTTGCAAAAAGCCTCTTTAGCTCCACCATGTTTTGGTACCCAGGAGTTCAACACCAAGGATTCCTGCTCTGCTTGCCCCTACCAATAGGGCAGCAATGCCACAGGAACACAGCACACCAAAATTCAACTCCTAATTCTACCACCACACCACAGAGTTTCACTGTCATCGTGTAGCTTTTATGTTTTGCCTCCTTTTACAATGTGCCCCCAATGCAAGGGGGGTTTTCTTGCCCCCTTTTTCTGCTTCCCTACCTCTTTCTTGTGGGAAAGCCAAAGAGCTGCCTCGGAGCCCAGTTTGCTGCAGGAAAATTTCACTGCTCATTTACTATATGAACATTTTTCTGAGTCCTACTCTCCACAGACTTTTGAAGACTGTCTATTCTACAGTGGTGACACTTCATAGCTAACAGGCACTAACAGAAATACTCCTCATTTACAATGGTTTCCACTCAAGAGAGGGAGGTGCATTTAAATCCCCAAAGAATACAGTCTCACTTTGAATCAAGGACACAAAACAAGCCAGCGGACTCAAAAACACTTCTAGCTGCTAACTT
>VZUA01101825.1:22784-34484 GCA_013401035.1 Horornis vulcanius
GTGACCAAATTAAAAGAACCACAATAATGAAGTCAGCCCTTTCACTGATTTGTTGAAACAAGCAGTAAAGCTAAACATACTTAGCAAGGCAATCTTCTATGTGTGAATGGAGGTTCTCACTTACAGAATTTTACTCTCTCTTCCTTGTAATGACCTGCATTAATAACTTTAGAAGTTTTTTCTGGGGACTTAAAATAATCAATTTTTAGTCCGAAGCTGGAGGTATGTCTTGTCTTAAGTGGACTCAGTTTCATTATGAATTTCCTTTTAAATCTAATAGTGGATTTCATGAAAAAAGTCAATTCTAGTGCAAAATTAGTTGTTGCTAAGTTTAAATCCTTCCAAGATTATGGGTATTTGCAGTGGACCTTTTTTTGGACTCAAACAGGGCAGATGACTCAGGGTAGTCCAGACTATAATCAGACTCTTTGGCCTGCATCTATTTCCCAATAATGCTTCCCCTCTGGGAAACCTGGGTTCAGGTGTGTGCCCTAACTACCTCCGACATTTGCGATCATATAAGGTGCTGTTTTACAGGATGCTCTTTTCCTTCTTTCCCCCAGATCTCAGTTTCTGTGCTAAGGAAGTGAAAATGAATGGCTCAGAGAGGATCACAACATATTCATGACAAGGACCTGATCTAGAAAAGAATTAAGAAGGGTATGACAGCCTGAATAAAACATAAGCCTAGAATTTAAACTGAACCCTGCCTCTAAGACCTTGTCTGCAGTCACCAGTTCCATCAGAAACACGAACAGGGGTATGGTCATTGTTTGGAAATGAGGTCAGTGGTTCAGAACTCCAGGTACATTTATTGATGTGTTTATTTATTTGGCTTTACCTACCTCAGCTTTTTTTGTTAACAGTGTCCTAGTTCTTCTGGCATCACTCACTACTGTCAGACATATTTGTTCTTTATTAATTTAATCAAAACTTCAGTAGGCATTGTTAGTATTATTGACCTTCCCCCCAATCTTGCAGTGCAAGGCAGAAATCTGTGTCTGACTTTATTGTCTTTCTCAGTCAAGGTTTTAGACTTTCAATTCCATTTTCCAGTGGTAAATGTTCTATTGATGAATCACAGAATCAGCTAGGTTGGAAATGACCTTTGAGACCATCAAATCCAACTTATGACCTAACACCACCTTGTCAACTAGCCCATGGCCCTAAGTGCCACATTCAGTTTTTTCTTAGAACACCTTCAGGGAAAAGGCAACCTTGTTGCCTTTCTCTGGACACACTGAGCATCTTCAGCATCTCCATAGTTCTTGAAATGTTTGGCCCAGAACTGGTCACAGGATTTGAGGTGCAGCCTTACCAGTGCTGAGGACAGAGGGACAATCACTTCCCCAGTGACACTATTTCTGGCCACACCGTTGCTGATGTTGACCAGGATGCCGTTGGACTTCTTGGCCACCTGGGCACACTGGCTGCTGTCAGCCAGCATCCCCAGGTCCCTTTCTGCCAGACAGTTGTCCTGCCACTCTGTCCCCAGCCTGTAGTGCTTCAGGGCATTGTTGTGGCCAATGTGTGAGACCCAGAAATTGTTTTTGTTAAACCTCGTGTCCTTGGATTGGGCCCATCCATGCAGCCTGTCCAGGTCCCTTGGCAGAGCCCTCCTACCCTCCAGAAGATAACACTCCCCCACGACTTGGTGTCTTTTGCAAATTTGCTAATGGTAAACTCAATTCCCTCATCCACATCAGCAATAAAGATATTAAACAGGACTGGACTCATCACAGATCCCTGGGGGACACCACTAGTGAGTGACTGGCCAGCTGAATACAACATGAGTCTCTGGGCTCAGCCATGCAGCCGTTTCTTAACCCAGCAAAGAGTGGACCTCTCCAAGCCATGGACTGCCAGCTTTTCCAGGAGAATGCTATGGGAGACAGTGTCATAAGTTCTGCTCAAGCCCAAGTAGACTATATCCACAAAATGTATGAAATTAACCTACTTTTCATGTGCAACTATGTGCAGATATATTTAAAGTTTGTTATCCAGCCAGTACTACTTTACATTACTTATTTGGTTTGATGACATTCTCATTCATCTCATGTTGTGTCCTTTCATAATTTACAAAATTATTAGTAGATCAGTGTATGGCCTCTATCCTCTGGCCTTCAGGTGACATAGTTCATTCCTCCATATTGCATTAAGAAGGTATAGAAGAGGTAGTTATACTACCAGCATTAATTTGCCTTGCAAAAATAATGCATCACAGCTTGCAGGAAGAGAAACAGATACTTCAAACTGTATTCAACTTCAGTTTGCAAGTGAAATGAGAAGACTGGGAGCAAGAAACTTTCACACTAGATTCAGTGTATCTTATAAAAAAGACACTTCGGTCTTGGTTTATGCTGACTTAGGCAGAGCAAGGAACTACACTCGTGTAAAAACAGAAATATATAAAGGATGGGTGCTAAGGTGGTGTTCCCTTGAGCTGGCTCACCTATTTACTTCAGCTGTGCAAGAGTTCTGTCAAGAAAACAGCTGGGCATACTCACACACACAAATATGACAATGAAAGTGCAGCAAGAACCCTAGCTAAAATAATCTTTGACATTCAAAGTTAACACCATCATCCCTATACAAGCCAAGGCATTTCAGGGACCTGGTGACAGATGGTATTATAATTTTTTCCTACTGGAGTTTGCTTTCATTATCCTATTTACAGATGAAAGCAGCCTCCGTGCCTGAAATTGTAACTATGATATAAACAAGGTGCTGTTTGAAAACCTCTGGTCTAACCATATAGCCTTTATTCCAAGCTTTTTTAAAGTAATAATATAACTTCCCTTTCACAGATTTCATAGTTTACCAGATATCCTACATTAATGCATTATAGCCCTTCTAGAACTAATTTTCTGTGGGGTGTTTGGGTTCTTTTTTAATGTATACCTTGTTGATAGCTAAAGATCTTTCAGCATTTCTGTTTAGTTTTCAGTCTATATTTTTTCCTAGGCATAGTTGCTATCTTTAAGTGTAAATTAACTTCTTTCCACAGTATCAGGTTTCTGCCACAAGCCAGATTCCTTTGAGACACACAAGTAAGTATATGTTTTAGCTTTTTTTAATAACAAAACCTGCACATAAACCACAAAAATATCTTATTTTAGCCTAGAATGAGTTACAAGGACTTATAAGAATTATCAAGCACCTCTGCTGTTACTGCAACTCTGAAGAGATGATGTGGGTTTTTTCATTCAGTTTGTGGGTCTGAACATGCAAAACTGACTGATTGTCAGCAAATGTGGAGACTGTTGTTTTGTGAGGGTATATTACGTTTGAACATTTTGTTCATTTCTTAACAGAGTTTTTGATTCAGAGGAGATTGCTGGTGCAATAGCACTTGCAATATTCTCCAAGAAGGACATTGTTATAGCATTGTGTTGTACTGACTCCTAGTCACAAATAAACAACTCTAAACCATTTTTAACCAAACTTCAGTCCTGAAGTGGGAAAGCTGTGAAATCTCAAGACTGGCGTGAGTAGGGGCAGAAAACTCCACTTCTTAGAGGGACCTGGATGAAGGCAAGAAGGCAAATCTGTAAAATTGTTGCTTTCCATCATCCTTGTGGTAACAGCTGGTCTTGGACTCATCTCATAGGCAAAAAATATTGGATAGAATGAATTACTATGTCAATAGCAGTAAATTGAAGATGCTTGGGATTGTTCTTTTGGCAATGAGGCCAGCTGGCATTCTATCACCCGTGTCCAAAACTGCCTATGAGAAATTATGCAGCTGGACACAAATAACCTGTTTGGAATGATCCTTGGTCTGTCTAGTCCCTGAGGCTCACCAGGAGCTGTCAGAAAGCGAACTGGCTATTGCAGATCAAAAATGCGCCATGAACCCTTCTCATAATTTAGTTATATAGACAATCAGTAACTGTGAGTGTTTCCTGGCACTGTTCATTCAACTGAACAGATATAACCATCATAATTTTATTACAAAAGATTTCAGTGGCCTACACAATTACAAATAATAACCAGAGCAGCATTTCAATATTTTAACATAACATTTTTAAAGTAGAGGACTATTGCCTTATGAGCTGCGATGATAGTTTTGTTTAAAGTTTGGAAATTAAAAACAAAAAACCCTTTGCATTTTGAGAAAATGATGCATCCAATTAAAATTTCATGAGAATCTACTTCAGAATAATCTCCAGAAAGCAAAAGCAAGTCATCTGCTCAAAAGTCCTGTGCAATATTTTTAAGGAAAATCTTCATTCCTTCATTAAATGGGCAGATTTTTTCCAGTCCTCTTTTGTTTCCATTTTGCATTTTAACTTTTTATTTCCCTACTTTATGCTACATAGAGGAAGTTCTGAGACTCTATCTGTTAATTCAATCACCCCATGTTTCATTCCTGTTTTCACTATTGTTTTTTGCCTGTTTTATGAGGCTGAGGCCAGACACTGGGCAAGCTTAAGAGAAACATAAGAAAAGCATTCTGGCCACCTAGCTCATTTCAGGCAAAAGAATGTGTGAATGTATTTTGCAACTGCTAAGTCAGCTGTTTCCACAGTAAAGTTATTACTACCCACAGCCCAATAAAAGAGCTTATTAAGAGTGTTTGGAAAAGCTTGTTTTGCTGTGTTGTTTACTGCATTAACTCTTCTGTATATCAGGTCATGCAATGCAATTACTTTTACCTCAAAAAAGTTGACTCAAAAATCAAGATTAAAAATGTAATTTTTTTCAGTGAGAATTCTACCAATTTAACTAGAATTTTTTTACTTGCAAAACTGTTGTTTCACACTTCACCACTAGTTTTGTGTTGCACTGTAACACCACCACTTTTGCTGCCAGCCTTGCAGGGGCAAATTGACAGGAAACCAGGACATAAATTACAAAAAATACATACCATCATAAGACATTACACAGACTCCCATGAGCTTCATTCTTAATAACCTTAAGACACAAAACTGGTTTTGATTGTTGGGTTACACAACATAAAATTTATTGGAATAAGGGTAACAGAATAAATCCATTATGATTGTTGTAGTTTGGTTTAAGAATGAATGTTAACTAAATTACCATACAAGCATATAACTGCTCATCTCCAGTTCCATGTCATTTTGAGAAAAGTAGGAATAAAAAATAAAAATAAAAAGAGAGGTGCAGAAAATGCAAAGGACAACTGAAATGAATACTGGAAATTGAGTCATTAAAAAAAGCTCAATGAGAAGTACTCTTAGTCAAGTGTTGAATTGTATTAAAAAAGGCTTGAAATTGTGAGAAAAGATGCTTCATCTTGTTTTCCAGTTCCTACTGCATTTATAGTACCTGTATTTTATAAAGTATTTGTAAGATACAGTATAACATAAAAGAAATACAAATGTCTCCTACTGAGATAACCTGCTTGAATCCATTATTTCAGAAAAACTTAATGGAAATATTCTTGCTTCATCATTTGACCTACTTATGCTACATATTAGTTTTAAAAATTCTGCATAGCATCTCAAGAGAGAGAAGAAGCTACATTAATAGCATAATCTATATCACTAATACTGTGATCACTTCAAAAATTTTTTCACAAGTCCATATCAGAAACTCAGACCAAAGAAAACTAGGTGATGTTCCAAAATGGGGCAAAATTCACTTTGAACTGCAAGGTGGCCAGAACTGCCTGATAAGAAATGCTGAGCACAGAGGAACGTCTGGAATTCTGCTCCTTGGCACAGCCTATCCATCTGATTCAGTGTTACACTGGAGTTTCCTGTGCTCAGAGCCCTTAATTATCATCTGTGATTTTACCTGATTTGTGAGTCTCATTTCTATAATTAACACTGGTTATCAACCAGATTATCTTCTGTAATATCCTAGGAATTAGGCTGCATATTCATTAATATGATTTTTGTGGTTTGGTTTTTCTTCAAGACTTGCAGCAGTTTTGAAGAAGCCATTTTAATCTTGTCTTTGGAAGGGGAATATTACAAAAAAAATTGGCTAACCTGGAAGCCCCCAAGATTTCAGGACCACTGAGAAAATCAAATTCCAAACAAACTAGTGCACCACTATAGAATTAGGTCAGGAGAGATCTTTGAGAGCCACAACTTCTCATATATGATTGCTATCTCCCTCCAACAGCAAAACCCACCAATGGTTTATTGTAAAACTATTATATTTCTATTTTGCTTTATCTTTAATTCTTCAGGTTTTCCATAGGAAGCATATTCATTCCAAAGGGTGAAGGAGACAAAGATTGAAATGTTCATAGATGTGCAGAGTCATCCAAGAAGACTGCCAGGGAACATGAAATAGCTACAGCCTAAGATGCTGAAGTCAATCTAAGAATTAGTTTTCTATCCCAAATTCAGATGAAAAAAACCCCACTTTATATATGCCCTAGAGATATTCTCAATACAGAGCATTCTAATCCCGAATGTCTTACTGGAGAGCAAGGTTTCTCTTTTATACCATGTATTCATCTGTGGTCAGGGTATTGTATCTTTAATATGTCTACAGTTATGCAAACCTATGGGCCTAAAAATACTTTTCTGACACTTTTCATGTGCTGTTGATCAACATTGTTTTTAAAAAATTCTTTTCCTCTATCTTTTAAATACCACTCCTAAAGACATGGAAGACTCATCTTTCAGAAAATTCTTCACCATATCCGTATACTGAATGGAGGCTCTTGCTGGTAGAGGTGGAATCTACATGGGTTTGGGTGTTTTGTTTGTTTGTTTGTTTGTGTGTGTATGTGTTTTTGTTTTGTTTTGTTTTAGGTTTTTTTGGTTCTTTTGGCAAGCTGGATATTTTCCTTTGTAAACAATGCTTCATGTTTTATGTCTCTGAAGGGCATGGTGATGTTCTTGAACATTTCAACACATTTCAAAACTAATTAGAAATAGGCTACAGTAAGTGGATATTTGTGCTCAAATCCCTGCTATTAGGTCACATATGGTCTAAATTGAAGAACTTGAAATAACAAGCAAGAATAACACGCTTTGAAAGTTTTCACTTGACAAATCATATAATTATAATGCACTTCACTACACCTTATAAAATATGTCATAAACATAAGCTATGTTCCACAAAAGCTTGTTCTGCTTCAGGACCTGGCCAAAGCTCAGAAGACGAGAAACAAACAAAAATGACGCAGCAGAATAATGGGACACTTTAAAATCTCAGAGCAGTTTCAGTGGAATTCAATTATGCTGAAAGCTGGAATTTCATCTTATTTTTTATCAGCAACCCTATATTAATTCCTCAAGATTCTTAACTGTTTATCTTAAGTTCTAAAAAGTTTCCAAGATGTGTAATAGGAAAATCAGAAAGACTGCACACAGACTGACTAGAAGTGGGTGAGATAACAAAATTATGCAGACCCTTATAAATTTATGACATTTCATGGGTTTTTTTAGGTCAGTTAACAGATGAATTCAGCTCTGCTCCTATCTCAGAAGACAGAATTTGATAGCTTCATTACTGTAATACTTTTGCAATTAGATCTTACCCATATTTTTTTTTTCTTAAGTTTCTTAACTTTCTTACTCCTTACTGAGTCCTTGCCACTCTGGGACTCTGAATTGTGAGATTTATTTCAGGATATAGGGATTTCTTAATTATATAAGGTGTTTAAATATGGATAGAGTTAAAAGAGTAACTGCAAGCTGCATTTTTAGTTCTAACAGAGTTTATGGTATTGTACAAAAACATGAGGAAGAATTCTTTTCCTGGTTTTATTGCCTTGAAAATATATGAATCTAGAAGAGGCCATTTTTCTTTATCTTGGGGTTAAAATCTACAGCTCCTAGTTTAGGAATAGATGGGTACAAAATTCATGGTGGTAAATGGTGCTGCATCCAGCTGGCAGCCAGTCACTGCTGGGATTTTCCAGGGCTCATCACTGAGATCAGTCCTATTGAATTTCTTTATTGATGATCTGGATGAGGGGACCAAGTGCACCCTCAGTAAGTTCACAGACAATACGAAGTTAGGAGGGAGTGTTGATCTGCTGCAGGGCAGGAAGGCTCTGCAGAGGGATCTGGACAGGCTGGATTCATGGGCCAAGGCCCTTGGTGTGAGGTGCAGCAAGGCCAGGTGCCCAGGTCTTGTGGTTTGGTCACAACATACCCATGGAGGGTATGGGAAGGGTTGGGGACAGAGTGGCTGGACAGCAGCCAGGCAGAAAGGGACCTGGGGGTGCTGTTTGACAGATGGTTGAACATGAGCCAGTGTGTTCCCAGGTGGCCAAGAAGGCCAATGGCATCCTGGGCTGTATCAGCAATAGTGTGGGCAGCAGGACCAAGGCAGGGATTGTCCTTCTGTCCTCAGCACTAATGAGGCCACAGTTCTGGGTGCCTCACTACAAGAAGGACATTGAGGGGCTGCAGCGAGTCTAGAGAAGGGCAGCGGAGCTGGTGAAGGGTCTGGAGCACAAGTCCTGTGAGGAGCAGCTGAGGGAGCTGGGGGTGTTAGCCTGGAGAAGAGGAGGCCCTGGAGACACCTTATCCCTCTCTACAGCTCTCTGAGAGGAGGCTGTAGCCAGGTGGATGTTAGCCTCTCCTCCCAAGCAAGAAGTAACAGAATGAGAGGAAATGGCCTTAAGCTGGACTGGGGAAGATTTAGGTTGGACATTAGGGGGAATTTCTTCACTGAAAAGCTGGTCAAGCATTGGAATGAACTGACCATGGAAGTGGTGGAGTCAGCATCCCTATCCCTAGACATATTAAAGAAACAACTGGATGAGGCACTTAGTGCTATAGTTAATTGACATGGCAGTATGGGGAACGAAACAAAGAGTATAATGGAACTGATAAAGGAGCCTGGTATCTTAGGCCTTATCGAGCAGAAACCGGGGGAAAGACAGACACAGATAAAGCCTCCCTGGGGTACAAGCGACCAAGAAACATATTGTGAAACTTTGTAGTGATTACCAACTAACTGATGTCATAAAGAATGTATTACCAATGAGAAATTGTTACCAAAAATAGAACCCTATATGAGTGCCATAAAAGAAAAACCCTATATGAACACCTTGTATGCTCAATAAATTTGGTTTCGGATCAGAACTTGGAATGTCTCCATCTCTCAATTGCTGACATGGAAGTGTTTCATCTCCATGATTTTGGACGTCTTTTCTAACCTTAATTATTCTATGATTCTGAAACCTGCTTTCTTCATTCCTCTATAGGATAGATGGGAAATTGATGAACAGAAAGAATACTGGGGCAGTCTGGAACTCCTCATGACCAGCTGTTTCCTCATTTGAAGTTAGTGCTATAGAATTTGCCTTGTGATTTCAAATACCAACGTTTCTGAATATTAACTTGAAAAGATAGCACTAATGTTGTCTCACAATTTTTTCAAATTAAACTGATATTAAATCTTTCTGAATATTTAATTTGCCAACTCCATTGACCACAGAGTTCTTCAAACACTAAGTCCTTATTTCACTGAATTTGTGAAGAAACCACAGTGCAGAATGTTGAAATGACTTGCCAGAAATATCACTGATGGAAGAGGGAGCTATTACCTACTTATTTCTGGTAAAATGTCATGGTCTTCATCCATCCAAGAATCTGGTTGGTGCTATGCAGCTCCCAGTGATATCTTTCTCTGTTCATTGGTCTGCAAAAAACTCAAATCTTTGCCAGTGTTGTAAACCTAGAGGGGTGGAGTGTTTCAAGCTCCTAAGTGGAGTGCATATCAAAAGCATGGTATGAATGTCCTTGTGTTTTCATGTATAGTGTTTTCATTGCTGGTCAAGAAGAATATACAGGAAAACAGTTCAGAGAAAAGTGCATGAAAATGTAGTGAATCTAAAAGGGAAGAGCAAAACAACATAATAGTCACACTAGGTAAATAAGGACATGAGAGTTACATGAATAAATACCAAAGGCAGCAGACTCTACAGGTAGCATCATGGCTATGGGCAAACACCAGTAGGAATAAAAGTAACAAAGGGACAACATAGACCATCTATCAATCTACATACACTTTTATTATGAAGCCCTAGTTCAGTATTACTGAGAGCATCTGTTAATATATTAATCAGTATGCTAATTCCCTGCAGATTTATCATGATCATTGATCCTCAGCTCCAATAATTGAGAGTTTTTCTGTTGAAAGTGCAGATATACTGGTCTTATGGATAACATTCAGTGTCAATTAAATATATTGGATGATATAATAGGGCCAAGAAAATACCACAATATATTTTCCTAATATATTTAGCTAAAATAAAAGTAATTATTTTTGGCTGTATTTCTCCCTCTTTCTCACTCCTTTTCTGGGAAGTTTTATATTTACGAAGGGGGAGCTCCCACTGTACCAGCCAAAGATAAGAAAACCTCATGGAGGAGTACAGGTTGCTGGAACACAGGGAACCAAATTCTGCTATATTCTTTTCAATATTTAATCTCTGACATTAGCAAACATTTATTCTCAAAACAATATTAATGGAAACAGCACATTTCAAATAGTTAAGTATCTTCTTGATGTGACTTTTGAGAAAACAAATATATAAATGTCACTCAAGTGACATTTTTCCAGCTGAAGAAGATCTGTACTGTGTGATACATGTGGATAATTGTGGTTCTTGTCTACTTCATAACATGGAAAAAAACCCGTTAACATGTGGGTTACCAAGAATCAAAGAATACATTCACTCAGCATTTACACCGTCCAAAATGCCTGGATATCACAGATTGTGCCATTCATAGCACCCTTCCCTTAACCTACAATGGGATGTGGCCTATTTATTTCTATTTAGTATTTTTATAACAATGCAACTGAAGTCACACATGTTCATATTCGTTAAGCAAGGAGGCTTTCCTTGGAAAAGCAGGTGGACAGAGGTATCTAGCATGCAATCACAAGGACAAAACAGATGGCTGTGAAAGACTAAGGTTTGATTATTTCACTGTTCAGACTATATTTCTCTCAATTTTTAAGGATTTAGGGACAGACTGCTACTATAAAAGTAGTAATGACCCATCTTTTACTTTACTGAGCTACACTGATGATGAAATGCGATCTCCAATAATGCAAGATATGCTTTTCTGCCCAAAAACTTTGCAATGGAAATGCTCTATTTTAATGCAATATTTATGTATTAATAATTAACACCTGGCTGACTAACTTTCAACTTTGGTTTATTCTTTTTTCTTTTCTTCTTTTATTTTTTTTCAAAAATTCATTGATTTAACAGCTTGTTAACTTAACAGTTTATTTACTGGCAAACGCAAGCCAGGCTGCTGACTCTTCTGAAACTCAGATGCAACTCATCCACATAGTTTAGAAAATGGATCATTCAGATCATTATGAAAACAGTCGAGAAAAAATCAAAGCCTATTTATTTTCCAAGGTTTACACTACCTGAACTTGTTCTGCACTCCATTGATACGTATGAATTTCTGTTCATGTAAACTACTGCAAAAATGGCAGTGCAGGATTTCATTCAATATTGTTCTATCTATAATGGAGTGTGTGTTACCAAAAAAAATTTTAAAAGGAAAAAGATTTTAAGATAAGACTTCAGTTTTTGGACACAATAAATGTAGAAGTTTGGATTATTAGAAGGGGTGACGCTTTTTGTAACTGGGACATCTATTCTTGGCAAAATTCTAGGTTGAAATAAACAGAAGTCTCCCTAAATACTCTGAATAGTCAGATGGCCTTAGTTTTCCTTGTCTAAACAACTAAATCTTTGATGTCTGTGTAAATACCACAATATGTAACTGA
>VZUA01101831.1:12972-24754 GCA_013401035.1 Horornis vulcanius
AAAAGTCAAATAAAAATTAAAATCCAGTATTTCTATAAATTTAAACAGATAAACTACTTGTCACATGCAGAATCCTTAGCCCTCAGTGTACACTCAAAAAAAGGTCTACATGTATCTTTCAAGGATTGTGAAGACATATTGATTGGCTGGTGAAACACAAGGTATTTGAAGATTGTTCTTAAACAATCTTTCCTTAATGAGACTCTGCAGTACTCAGTTACCAGAAATAAAATTTAAACTGCTTCTTAGTTTATTTGATCATGCAAAGGGAGTTATTCAGAAGAATCTCTGCATGTTTATGCTGTAATTGCAAAAGCAAAAATAATTTTTAAAGCTTTACAGTTAGACATGCTTTTTATAAATTACTTGTTCAGAACTTCTTTACAACTTCACTGTTTATAGGAAACACTCCCATGCAAGCTTGAGCTGTTCTCTTGACCTTGGAACTTGCTCATTTCCCCCATCTGTCAGGCTGCTCTGCTTCTGCTTTTATTCTCTTCTGTCAATCAGCTTCTCACTGATACTAATTACAATCTTAGAGCCTCACATTATTAGGTCTAAACTAGATAAATTGTTGGTGAATACAGTAAATGCTGAATAATGAATTTCTGTCTGTCTAATGAATATGTAGGTTTTTGGAGGCTCTGTGAACATGTATTGTGAGAGAGGTGCTTCATGGAGTGTACATGTCTGCATTCACACCTGTAAAAAGTAGGGCTGTCAATTATGGTTTGTGGAGATGCCAAATATAAACAAAAAGCTAGTTTGCACATAAATTATTTTAAAATAGTGCCTAGTATAGCACTGTGTCTTTTGCAAAGGGTAGTTACATCTGGAATGATTAAAGGATGAAATAATATTTGAGAACAGCAGCATTGTTTGTTTCTGCTCTGTAGCAGTAAAGGTCTGAATATCGCTTTCCCTATAATTTCCTAGTGGATGTATTGACTCTTATTATGCAACTTGTTTACCGGATTGCTTGCCACTGAATACACTTGGGTTTTTGTTTGGTTTTTTTTTTTATGTCAAAGGTGCAAAGAGTATGTGCATTTAAAATGGGTCATTTATTCCCAAGTAACTCTGTCTCATTATCAGTTTGCAGTCCAATGAATATCTGTTGGCTTATCACTTTTCATAATATAACTCTGTTTACTTGAGAATAATAATAGACCACAGTGAGCAAACTGCTGTGTAGGAGGTGTTAAACTGCACACTCATATCTAGACAATGTTTTCAAATGCTGGGAATAGCAGCGCTCAGGCTGTGACTGGGTGGGGACAATTTTAAAGTAATTTTTTACAATTGAAATAAAATCGGTGGAGATGAAGGGGGTATCTAATGTAGAAGTACAGCATGAAACTTTACACTGAGTTTTAATGTTTAGACCTTTCTTCCTGAGAAATAAGACATTTAAAGACTATGTCTGAACTTTTTCTGTTGCTTTCCAGGCTCTCTATTGCCGTTTTCACCCACTATTGTTTTTGTAGGAGTAGCGTATGTTTAAATCATGCTTTCTGATTCAGCAAGTTTTAATTTGGTAATATGAATGAAGGGCTTTCCATGTCCTCATTCCAGTAATGACAAACTTGATGTGGAAGAGGTAGTATAATTTAGGAGATGTTCTTGATAATAATTTATTGAGTATTTGTTGGTATTTTTCTTTCTTCCAGCTTTAATGGTGTTGCAGGAGTATGTTTTCCAGAACACAAACTGTTACATTTGCATTTCTGTGAAGTGTAATGCAGTATAATACTGAAATTTCTTCAGGCATTACTGTAAAACAGAAATGCAGAACGATCTTGCTTTTTGGCAGGGCATACAGTGAGCACACTATATTGTTTCTTTTTCTGTATGTGCAACAATATATTACCGTGTTTATGTGTTTTTAGTGCTGGTGCTAGGTTTTTAACCTCAGATGGTAAAATACTAAAAATGTGAAGTTTGTGATACAATCCAATATGATTAGTATTTCTTGCCTTAATTGGAAGAATGCAGCATTAATTACACATTAGACCATTAGAAATCCTGGTATCTACAGTTAGTAAAAAAAAAATGTGATGTAGAGAGTCTTCCAATGTGTGATAATTCAGTCTGTCTATTGTATTGTGACATAGCACATTATTTTGTATTACAGGTTTAAGATTTTTTTCATTGTATGCTTATATCAAATAGTGAATATGGTCTCTTAGATCCTTAGTGATGTTTTTTGCAGAAGAGTGATTTGGTTGGATTTAGTACACTTTACAAGGAAGTACACTGTTGTTATAGGACACAAAAAGAATGACACGCACCTGTCAAGTCGTCAGGGCAAGGAAAAGAAGAAGGAAGTTTATTTGTTACTTCAGTTTATATAGATTTTGGACAATGACCAGGGATTGGAGGATGAAGGTTGCCACCTCTCCAACCACACTGGTCAGACTAGAAGTCCATCAAATTTCTCCTCCCCAAGAGAGGAATGTCAACAATAAAACACAGTTACATAAACAATATTTTGTTTACATGAAAATGCATGAGAAACTCCATTACAAAAATGTAAATAATTAGGAGGCTAAAAAGAACAGGGTGACATCACACTATGCTCTTTTCAGTCTATACATAACGTTTTCTTACAATTCCTTTCTATATTGCTAACAAAATATCTTCTTTGAAAATACCTTTCTTAGTCTTTGAATCTGTTTGTTTATTTACTACTGGAGGCACTCATGCTCAGTGTATTTGACTAATTTAGTGAGCTCTTCCATATGTATGACAAAATAATTTCCTTTTCAGTATAGAATGTAATTTTAAAACATGTAGTTTTAAAATCTAGTTGGGCTATCACTGCAGTGTAATTTGTACAGAGTGGTGTCCTGCTGCAGAGCAGCACTGAAAGGAAAGCTTCTACTGTGGTGCTTGCAGTAGTAGTTTCCAGACTTTGATCTCTGGTCAGATGGGTGATCATGAAAGGGTATTGCCCTTTAAAGTGCTTTCAATTGAATGTTGGATTATACAAATACCGTAAGGCTAATTAATGTTGAGCCAAGAAAAATCTTAATGGGTAAGAGATTCCTTTGGTGTTTGTCGGTTCTGTTCCTGGGAATGTTCCTGGAGTCCCACCTGGGGATTTGCAGTATGAAAAGGCAGTAAAAGAAGCACAGAAGGATGAGATGACAATGCCATGTGTCCAAATGATATCACAACTAGCTTAAGTTATATTTTATTGAATAAGTCCATTACAAATTTCTAATATAGCTTTTTGAACAAAATGTAAATGGTAGTGGAAATACAGGTGGCCAGGCACAAGGGCTTTACAGAGTTGTCACCATGCATGGACTTAAGATAGGAGAATCCAAGTGTTTCAATCGAGAAAGAGGAAGATTAATGAAGGAAGAGTGAGAGTGCTGATAATGATAGTGTTGCAACAGTGTCAGTGAAATATTGACAGTTCTCTTTTTTCCTGCTCTAATGTCTTCATTATATTTTTTGGATGACTTTTTGATTTGGTTGGATCTTTTACAAATTGATCAGGTGACAGAAATACGAAATCCAATTATGCTCAACTACATTATATCCCAAGAGTTCTTTCTGGACTATGTTATTATTATTCTCAAATTATTCTCATACTCAGATATAGAAATATGTTATTAGTGTCTTTGTGTGTGTAAAGGTAAAGCAGAACTGAAAACTGCCACAATGTTCATTCATGTCTTCTTTTTTAAATGGCTTGTTATAAATATGGGAAACTACTTAATGAAAATGCAGTTTAAAGTTAAGCCATAATGCAAATTTTTCCAGACTAAATGCATTCCATGCTATAAACCACTAACCAATTTTTTTGGTAACAGTTGTATTTATCTAATCTGTCTCTTCCGAATGTGTTTATCATGCTTACTTGACCAGCGATGTCATGTAAATTTCAAAACCAAAAACAAAGGTGTCTAAAGAAATACAAATTATAGGAATGTAGTCCAAAGACTTGGCTCTTTCTTATTTTTTTTCCCTACATTTTACTGACCAGTGACAGATTATGCTTGACTATGATGTTTGTTGATGGAACAGACCTTTTCACTAAATGGCTGAAGGCCAATGAAGATAATGGGTGTATCTGGGAACATCTGCACATAAACCCAGGTTGCCATGACTTGTCTCCTTGTGGAGACTCTAAAAAATGGAGTGGTGATACATTTCCTTGGCTTACCTGCTGTTATTCCTTCCACTTTTCAAGGATCCCTATGTCCATGAGAAAAGCCAGGTGTTTCGAAGGCTAATGACTGCAGTAGCAGTCAGCAGCCAACTGAAGCACAGACAAGCTACAACTGCCCTCAGTATTGCAGACAAATGAGAGTTTCACATGGGTTTTCAGGAAATTTGATGAATGAGAAAGGAACTCATTGCTTGCTTTTTGTTCTTCCACAGGAATTGTTTATTTTGGCTTCAGGTAATAGATTCTTGCCAGCTCCTAGAGGACATCCTGGAGATCTTGAGTGTTGAATTTAAATATGCAGAATAGAAAATTACTAGTTAAAGAAGTTTTTGTTTTCCTCCAATAATAGGATAATAGTGTTTGTGTAATTGAAATTATCAAGAAGAGTAATTGAAGAGTATCAATAGCATGGCTTTTTATGCACATTTTTTGTCTGCCCTGGTAAGAGAGGCAGTAAGGCAATGGACATATAGCTCATTCAAATGCCTAACTTTTTCATTTTAATGTCCTGCTCAGTTCCAGTGTTTTTTCAGTTAGCATTCACCAAAATGCAGCTTTCATGACAAACAACCTGTATGAAATGTATGGAACTGGCTATTCAATATGATATTTGAGGAACATCTTTTCCTGTTTGCCCATTCTACTTCATGAAGCTCTGCAAAATTTTATCTAACTACCCATTAGTTAGATAAATGGGTGGTTTATCTACTACCCATTCAAGAAATGGAATGATTTTTTAATGAAGAATTTATGTCAGCATTTTTTAGATGACTGGAGAGATGTAACGATACAATTTTGGGAAACCATACTGATTAACATTAAATGAAAAGGACGCCAAAGTCTAAAAAAAACAAACAACAAACCCACACATTCAAGAGTTCAGGAATATCCATTAATAAAAAACTTGATAACTTAGACTATATTTTGGCAATACTTAGACATATATCCCTATCAAATAATTTATTATCATTGATTAATACATTAAAATTAAAAAGTTTCACATGTTTTTCTCATTATTGAGTTCTTGAAGGCAATTTTTATACCTTTTTACTTGGTTTTCTAATTTTGATTTTTTTTTAACACACAACAGTATAAATCAATGGAGTGTTTTAGGATTTACCTGTGCTGGGCAGCGACACTATGTAGTTATCAGCTGTCACTCATATTAGAGATTTCATATAATATGTTGCATTGGATTGCAATGTTGAGTTGGGCAATCATTTTAGCTTGCTTCTTCACCAAGTATCTTCTGGATTCTTCTGTGCATAGTCTTTGAAATACAGCTCTTTATATCCATTATCAAAAAACACACTATTAAAATATAACTCCCCAATGAAGGTTTTTCTTAATTAATTGTTCAATTAAGTTTTGTTTCTTACAAGCCATCTTGGTAACCTTTATTTTTAACTTAAATATTAGCCATGTGTGCTAATTTTGAGTCCACTGGTCGAATTGCCCTTTAGTCCACCTTCCTCATTCCTGTGTTTTCTCTCCTGACTATTTAATTGTTACTGTCAAACAAGTGAAGCCTGTGTAAAAATTTAACTTGTTAGAGAAAGCTGAGCTAATTACTTCAGTAGGGGCAGTAGAAGACTTATGGCTGTGGTGTGGCTGGTAGCACTTACACTCATGGACACCCTGGTGCCTGTACTTGTGTCCAGCTGCTTGCCCAGTCCTGTGGAAGGAGTGGAACTCAAGGAATGCTGAGAGACACTTAGAAAGAGAGAACATGGTGAACTGGGGAAATAAAAAAGGCTTTTTATGAGGATATTGGATGGAAATATTTGTAAAACCAAGGAAGATCAGTTTTGTTGCTCCATGGAACCATTTGATTCACCAGGTCACTGCAGACTTTTCAAATTTATCAACATTTATAGAAAAAATAAATTCCATTATGCACTCATTTTATCAAACTGACTTGTGAATTTTTCCAAGAAATAAAGGCCATTTTGAGAAGTTGATTTTTCTTTAACTTTGGTGACTTTGTTTCCAATGTGTTAATATCAGAGAATGATGATAGCTGCTAGTCCATTTGTAGTTACATAGTATGTCCTATTTTGCAACAGTGTGCTTTCAATAGTCATTTGGAATTTTACTGCTATTCCGTGATTTGTTAATTAACATCAGTGGCCTGAGGTGTCATGAGTTGCACTATATTACTCTCTGATGGCAACTGTCATAATTTTAAAATCCTATCTTCATTCTGGTTTTATTTCACTTTCTCAGATTTTTGCAATTTATTAAGTCTGATTTCTTGCTGATTTCTAATGACTTTCCTGTCTTTCAGGATTTTTATTTTTTCTATCTTTAATGGCTACTTTGCCAAGATGTGTTTTAATCTCACTTAATTTCTTGCTTATGCTGTTCTTTTTTAGATCTTTTGGTCTTTTGACCTGTCACATCTGGGCTTGTTAGTCTAGTGATCTGCTATTTATTTGCATTTTGTCATTGATGTTCCTTTCAGCATCCTTCCCCTTTTCTATTCATTTATTCTCTCTATTAGCTTTTTAGAACAGTCCATCAAAAATTATAAAACAGGTGCAAAATAACAGAACAGGGGCTCTGAACACTGAAGAATTTTATAGCAAATTAATTTACTTGTATTATTAGAGGGTAGATTCTCTAGCATAAGGCTTGTTCTTCTGTAAGCACAGTTTGCTTCTAAGGTTTGCTAATATTTGTCTGCCTTTATCTTTTTTCAGTACTGGTGGTGTGACTTTTACAAACTTCTAAACAATCCCTCTTGACACACACTACATTTCTATCCCTGGCTGGAGGTGTGGTTGCTCCTGCTCTGCATATGCCCCTGCTGCTTCCCACAGTCTGCTGGGGCTTGTCGTGGTCCAAAAGCCCACTTGAGATCCTGCAGGCAGAGCAAGGTGGAGGTCCCCACGTGTGGCACACCTGGCTAGGCACTGGTGGCCTCTGCTAAGTTGCTGATTTCAGGAGTAGAACTGGATTTCAGTAGTGCTCTTGTTAAATCCTGGGTACATACTAAAGTGGTTTGCTGATCTCAGTCTTGAGCAATTTTTGATTCACTGACAGGTCACCTATTTTGTTAGATCACCTATTTTTTACAGGTAGCTTTTTTCCCATTTGATGTAAATACATTCAAATTGTTGTATTTTTTAGGACAGTGACAGCTCTTCATTCTAGCCATTATGTGTATTGTATCCCCATGAAAACTGAAATAATTATGGTGATTTTACAAATTTGCCTATGTGTGAGTATGGAATATTTTTACTTGACTGTAAAACCTGACCTTACTATGGTTAGTGTTATTTAAAATTTATGATGCTCACTTTGTTTTTAAATTAATCCCCTAAAATGGTTTAAAATACATTTGTTGACACACACTCAATATGACCTCCCATCCGACCCCCCCCAGTAAGCTACTCTTATGTTATAATTAAGCTACTGAAATAAATCCATGAGACTGCTTTGCAAAATTCAGATATTCATGCAGCATATATGCTGTGTCTTTATTCTTTTGGTGGAATGATGATCAAGGATTTGGGCTAAGGGCTAAGGCTTTCTGTCTGCACCATACACTGCACTTTACATTATCATTGTGGATGGAAATGTGCATAGTTGATGTTAAGAAATACTGACTTGGCTGAAGGATGTGGTCCTGTGAGACAGGATGCAATTGAGATAGGATGAAAAGCTGGACATGAGCCAGGAGTGTGCACTTGCAGCCCAGAAAGCCAACCACACCCTGGGCTGCATCCAAAACAGCTTGGCCAGGAGGGCAAGGGAAGGGGATTCTGCCCCTCTGCTCCACTCTGGCAACACTCCACCTGGAGTGCTGCATCCAGCTCTGGGCTCCCCAGGACAGGAAAGATGTGGACCTATTAGAGGAGGTCCAGAGTGGGGCCACATAGATGATCAGAGGGCTAGAGAACCTCTCCTGTGAACACAGGCTGAGGGGGTTGGGCTTGTTCAGCCTGGAGAGAAGTCTGGGCTCTGGGGAAATTTCAGTGTTACCTTCCAACACTTACAAAAAAGTAGAGCCATTTTTACATGGACATGTAGTGATAAGAGTTGGTGGTTTTAAACTAAAAGAGATTTAGATTAGGTGTTAAGAATAAATTCTTCATTGTGAGGGTGGTGAGGCACTGGATTTCCTAGAGAAGTTGTGGATCCCCCATCACTGGAAGTGTTTAAGGCCAGGCTGATGGGGCTTTGACCAGCATGATCCAGTGTGTGGCATGCCTGCATGTGGCAAGGATATTGGAACTAGATGACTGTCCTAGGGTGACTTTATGATGCTTGTATCCCCAATTGTCCATTCTGTTTGTGCTGTATATTGAGTTCTGTACCTTTAAGACTGATTCTAAGAGTGAATCAGAGAAAGAAGAAGCGCGGAGTTTGTTTNTTGTTCATTTTATTGTTTCATAGTATTAATTCTTTGTGCTTGTAGGTATTTTGTTCGTTAAATAAATAGTTTTTTCCACTTATCTCTGAGGAAGGTTTTCCTGAACTGGTTGGGGGGAGGGGCCATTTGGGTTTGCTTTCCAGAGGAACCCCCTTCGGAGGTTTCCTCCTAAATTTGCCCTAAACCAAGACAATGACCTTTAAGGTCTCTCTACAAAGCAGAATTTCAACATGAGTGTACAGAAATGACTGAAAATTTACTTCTTTATTCACCAGTAAATAATTGGGATACACTACTGTATTTTGGTATAGGTATATTGATGTTTTAAGCCCTGAGGAATGTGCAGTGCCTTTTACTAAAGAAATATTTTCTTACTAATTTTTAGAATAATTTAAAATACTTACAGTAATTTCTCTGTTGGTGATTGAGAGCATTTTATACTGGAAAGCAGTGTTTGCCTAGAAAATAACAAAAATATAGAGGGCCAAATCCTTTTGCTGGTCATCCACGATCATATCTAATTTGAGAACAGCTTGCAGAGCACTGACATTCTAAATCTGTATTCTTTCCAGTCTCAGATGTAAGGACTGTTTTGGCACTATTGAAGTCATTGATGGAAATCATGTAGAATAGAACACAGTTCATGTCCGTGTATATGTTGCTTATTGCAATCTTATTTTTCCTGCTCGCACAAACTCCTTTGAAATAAGCAGCTTAAACTCACTCCTTCCATGTAGATATGATCTTTACTTCCCTTTGGCTGTGTTGCTAGGGTGGATTTGCCATCTTAAAGAAGATTACTCCCATTGCAGTGTCATCAATTTCTTCCAAAGGAATTCTGTCAGTTTCTTTTCTGTGAAGAAGTGACAATCCCTGGCTGTAGGCTATGTTATTGTTTCAGTAGGGATGATCTTTGCTTTGTCTCTGTTTGTTTTTTTTTTTCTCTCCAAACTACTCCAAGATGTATGAAAACAATCCAATAGAAAGATATCAAATAAGCACACAAAAACATTGTTTTCTCATTGTTTTTCAAGAAACAAACAAAACCTGTGGGAAAATATCCATCTTGAGGCTGTCTAAATACAGCAGAGTAAAAAGCTCAGTTTTATAGCAGGGAAAACAATAATTAGGTAATTAGGAGTATGTCTGCTTATATTGTGAATTTGCTGTCCTGTTTTGGAATTCTGTGCCAGTGATAAGAATAATGTAAGCTATAAAAGGAAGACTTATTTCTGTATTCATGTAGGACAAATTTCAATATTCAGAAGAATGCTCACACTTTTATTTCTGCCTACAGAATAATTTGGGATGCTTTTCACATGTAAAACGAATGTGAGTCCCCAAAATAATGTTCCAATAAAAAAAAAAAAAAAAAGCTCCTTTTGTACATGAAATATGAATTATCCTTAATTTAACATGGAGAAGACTGAGTCAGAAATGTTGAAAAGCCTTTCTTAAGGGTATGTCCAAAAAGAAAATCTACCTTATACAATAAAGGTAGTGACATTTTGTGGTAATTAAAAGGAAAAAAAATAAACAAGCAAGCAAACAAGACCAGAGGCAACTCATGTTGGAGGAGGTGTAGGTGACTATGCAGACACCTGCAGAATTGCTTTGGTAGAGAGAAGTTAGGAAAAGCAGGAGAGAAGATATTAGTGGAGATAGGCAAGGTAGAAACTTGCTGCATTTCTGAGCATCAAAGACTTTTTCATTTAAGAGATAGTTTATCGTTTGAGGAATGCTCATTTTTATTTAGGGCATCTGACTCCATCATTTTTACATCTTTATGTATATTAAGTTGGGAAGTTGAACAAGCAAATTCAGAATCAAATTAAAATTATATAATGCTATAATTTGCAGTTCTTTAAAAACTCTGGAAACAGACTCTTTAAATGTAGGTAAGCCTTTATAGCTAAAAATGTAAGCCACACTTATGGTAGCCACTGGCTATTTGTATGTTGCATACACATTGGGTATGCCTATTTGCTAATTTTGATAGTTTTAAAAGTTAGATTTTTGCATGCACTAGGATTGTATGTTTATGATGCTTGTGATGGCATGCATGACAGTTGGTACAGTACTGAAACTTCAAGTTTTCACTTGTATTTCACTGCTTCTAGATAAAGTTTTTCAGGGATATATTTCTGAATGATGATAAGGTTATCATTGAATACATATACTTGGAGAAAATGCACTGCTGGTGGAACAAGCATAGTGCTAGTTGTTTAACTGGGGTTAATAACTGGGTTCACAGCTCTTCTTCTACCCTGGGAAGATGTCCTTACAAGGTATGTGTGACTTGAGCATGTCAGAAGGAAGTGAAAACTATTTGTTGTCCTCTTAACCTGATCTTCACTATGGGGAATGTTCAGCTGTGACAAACCTAAGTTGGATGCATATTATGTGGAGAGAACATAAAGTGGTTGAGCTAGGAAGGCCTGTGATTTATGAACTGTCTGTGAGATATCATTGTTTTCTTCTTCACTTTTCCATTTATTGCTCTTTCTGCCCTTTTGTACCATTTCAAACAAAGACTAATTTCCTCTTTGTTTAATGCTTCGTTCTGTCTTACTCATTTCTCTTGTTTGGTGGTGAGGCTGGCCTTTGCCTATCATCAGATCATAATGCCAGCTTCTGATTTCCTCACAACTTGTATTATTTCAAATGATGTTTTCAGAAGTTTTATTTTTGAATGGGTTAATTTTTTTAAAAAACCTTCCCTAGAGTTCAGCTCTAATATATGGAAAAGTGTTTACCCAAAATTGCTATTCCAGCATTTCTCTTTTGTGAAAGTGCTTTAGGACATATCTTCCATGAGAAGCACCTTTTAAGGATGGTTAATCTCTGAGTTCTTTGAATCTCTGTTCACTGAAACCTCAGGGAGGTTAGTATAAATATGTTCTTATCTTAGGGATTTCAGTAAAGTAGCTAGAATCTGGTGTGATGAATTTCAGCTATGTTATCTCTGTAGCTCTGTACAGACAGAACAAGGGATTTTGGTCCATAATTAAGGTTCTAGTTATTGTGTATAATGTACAATCAGTAAATCCACTTAGCAGGGGGATTACGAATCCCTTTTCTACCTCTGTAACTTTTAAACGATTTGGTTATGTTGCTTTTGACTGTAGAAGGCACTGAAACTTCAAAAACAATTAACTGTCCAGTTAAGGTATGTTGAACAACTAAGATATGTTGAACATATACAATAGAAAATGAAAAAT
>VZUA01101832.1:0-19567 GCA_013401035.1 Horornis vulcanius
CTTCTTTTAGTCCCTCACTTTCCTTCCTGTTCCACCCTCCCTTTTCATTTTCTCTGGACTTGAGTTCATTTTTCTATCATTGCATCTGTCTGGAAGTCTCTGTTCTTGGCTCTTCCCACAGCGACGCTCTTCCTTCTGCTCACAGGGCTTTGGTGGCACTGCCACCAAAGTGACCACTGGCTGTGCTTGGGCCACCCCTGCCTTGTGCCCCTGCCCCTGCCAGGGCTCTGTGGTCAAACTTGACAAATGTTGCAGAGTTTGAACACGGCAGGGCTGAGATAGAGCGAGCCACAAGTCATCAGCCTCGCTGGGTTTGGCAGTGCAGGGTATTCCCTGTGTGAAGCTGATGAGCTCAGCCTACAGCACTGCCCCTCAGACCCAGGAGGTAAGAGCTGGTCGTGCTGCCCTTTGCTGAGCTGTGCTTTGGGATGGTCCCCTCTGCTGGCCTCACTGGTGGCACTGGGTGCTCAAATCTCCCCGAGCCACTGGGGAAGGTGGCCGTGCTCACTAAAGAGTGGCCTTTGTGCAAAGACATCTCCTGCCATGCCTGCAGCTGTTCTAGCTGTGACTTTGCAGTCTGGGCTTCCTGTTTGGCTCCATTTCTGCCCTGCCTGGGGCCATATGCCATCAAGTGAAACCAAACAAGGCCCAGCACTTCCTCCAAGCGAGGCAGTGGGAAGCAGCAGGAGATGGCTTTACTGGGCTGAGGGGGGATTGAGCCAGCAGTACTGAGTGCTCTCAGTGGGGCATGGAGCTGTCACCTGCCTGGCAGAGAAGGAAGATCTCTCTGTGTGGGTTCTGATAAAGTGTATTGCACAATACACTCTTCTTCAAAGAACTTTGGTAGTTCTTTGATAGAACTTTGAAGTTTGGTAGAACTTTGAAGAACAGCACAAAGTTATTAACAGAAGCTTATATAAAAGTGTAGTATGCCTTTTTCTGGGGAGTTCAAACTTGGCTTTTGAAGCAACTTTCTTGTTTAGAGACTTAAATGGGCCTGTATTTGCAGCAATGTTTGTCCTAGTCATCCTGCTTACAGAGACATTTTTTCTTATAATCACCATATTTAGTCTGATGAATTCCTTATTCCATCAGTGCTTCATATAAACTTTTGGTGTGCCAACTTTAGAAAAAAAAAATGAAACAACAAAAACAAGCCAACAAAAGCAAACCACTCTGGCAATTAAAACAACAGAATACAGTGAGTAACCAAATCAGATATGATCAAATCCTGCCTAATCATCTTTAACATGTACAATGTCAAGAATTTAATGGAGTCCAAAGTAAAATTTGCTTTGTGGTTTACAATCACAAACCCATATCAATTAGCAAACTTGAGTTTTAACTGTGCACATTTGAAGATGGTACCGCTCTGTGTCAGGCTGAGCAGGGTTTCAAAGTACAGTTCTGTGTGCTCATAATTGCACCTCTCTGTAATGTCTATTGACCTTCTGAAAAAGACATTTGATTGGAAAAAACAGCAGCATGTGGGGAAAAAGTGCAGGGCAAGAGTTGGTTTGTATTAAAGGTGGACCTTGCCTTAAGGTAGAACCAGGCTGTTAGGTGGCTTTGGCTTGAGGGCATGGTGGTGCCCATGGGAAGCATTCTTTGGTGCTCAGTATTTCCCTGCAGCTGGTAAAGAAGGATTCTTTGCAGGTCAGAAAGCAGCTGTGATAATTTTCTTTGGTTTCTCTCCTGTGGTGTAACTCTAGACCTGAGAAGCACATCACCTGATCTGCAGAGGGCTTATCCTGGGGGAGCACAGCTAAAGGGTTCTGGCTGAAGCAGTAACAGCGTGTCTCAGGCTAACCAGATCTGGTTCAAGTGTAAACTTGCATCAGTGGGTGAAAGGGGAAGGAAAGGTTAAATGTGTAGCCCTTAACTTATTCTGAAAGAATTTCACTGAGGTGAAGCCTTACCTCCATATGCTTAGAGAAAACTGTGTGGCAGGAGTGTCTAGATGTGCTCCACTGCTTTTTGTGAGGTGGGATCTTCAGAAAGAAGCTAAAGCTTTTCCAAGGTACTAAAAGGCTGACGTGACCTGTAAAACCATTAAAGATTGAGTCAGAATTGTAATCCCAAGGCAGGCTGTGCTGAGACTTTGTAAGCTTGTGTAAACAAACAGTGCACCTCTCCTTGCAGTGAGTGGACATGTTGTGCTTGTGCTGAGGACATGTGAGGAGAGGAATGAGGATGGAGGATCTAATTAAAGACACTTCCTCTCTCATGTTCCTTGGCCATGCCAGATGAGCCTTTGCAGATCATTAAGCCTTTCCTACAGTTCCTTTTTGAGAAGGACTTTGCATGCACCTACTGTGCCTGGATGGTATTTGCAGTCTGTAGTGTCTGGAGTTTGTAGCTCTTTGCATCCCAGAACAGTTTTTGATGTGGGTGTGTGCTGCAACTTCGTGTTTATGCGCTGAGTTTAGTTCTCCTGGCTGCCTGGTTTAGAGTAAATTAATGTCACAGCTGTAGTGGCATTCAGATAAGCAACCTTAGCAGGTGGGTCTGGCTGGTGACCCTGATCTCCCACCCTCAGGGCATGGTGTGACAGTGTGTGGGGCTGTCCTCAGCAGAGCAGGCTGTGACCAGGCAGGAGGGCCATTGAGAAACCGGATGAGACTAACTGGTGCTACTGACAGCTTCTGATCCCTGCCCTTGCTCTCCATGATGTAATTTAGGTACCTCTGTGCTATGGAAAACTGTAGGGCAGGCAGGCATCATCCCTGAGACAGCCTGGAATAGGTCTGTGAAGTGCCCTTGTACTTTGGATTTACTGGGCTGCTGAAATGTGAAAGGATGAATTAAAATCCCAAGTGGCAGCTGTGGTAGCAGAGGCTTCATTGTGGGGGACCTCATGTCACTAAAACAATGACAGTGCTTGTTTGCCTGCAGTCTTGAATGTGCTGGTGAGCACACAGCAGTCAGCTCAGCACAGCTCCCCACTGTGCCCTGACATCTTGTCACTGACAGATGCTTTCTGGCTGAGACTCTGCCCATTTACATCATTTTACCATTGGCTTTCTCAAACTCGCTTGTTCCCAGTGAACACGTAGCTGCCACCAGCATGTGCTGAGCTCACTCTCATTCAGAGAGGGTGAGCAATGTAGTTATTGAATCAGAACTGCAGAAAACTGTTGAGTAAACTCAACAAAGAGTTTTCATTAGGAATTTTGCTTGCTGTTTCTGCAGGAGGTTTTAGATGCCGTTTGCTAGATTCAAAGGTGGTACTTCAGTCTTGCAGGTGACCGAACAGCAAGTGAAGAGAGCTGTCCTACAAGATCTCAGGCATTTCTGTGCCCTTGAAAAATGCTACTGTCCTGGCTGCTGTTTTAGAGGATGATTTCATGTTATAAATGTTTTAAAGTTTAGGGGATGGGAGTATTTATGTAAGACTTTAAGGTGCAGAAAGGGGGAAGGGGAGAAAAAAAGGCTTGGTAACTGTTGGACTCACTTAACAAATAATAACATTTTTTAAACTAAATAGAGTGCAGGTTGGTTTCCACCTCCAGTATTCCCTGAGGACTGGTGGAAACTCACATCATGTAAAACTACATTTGTTCTTGATGTGCCCCTTTATACACCTAGCCTGTTTGGTAAAAAAGTTTTAAAAAGTTTCCCCATGCTTCCTAGCGTGGAAATCTTCCTTCTCTACGTGTTGCTGTCTCGTTCACCTTATCCATCCCTGCTGTGTGTGAAGGGATGAGGTGTGTCCTGAGCTGATGGTACAGGCTGGGAGGAGTTGCTGATGCTCCTGAAGGCTGTGGTGCCGCTCAGGGAGACTTGGACAGGCTGGAGAGCTGGGCACAGAGGAACCTCATGAAGTTCAGTCCTGGAGGAGTCCTGTCCATGACCAGCAGTGTGTTCTTGTGGCCAAGAAGGCCATGGGATCCTGGGGTGCTTTAGGAAGAGATCAGGGAGGTGGTCCTGCCTCTCTGCTTTGCCCTGGTGGGGTCTCATCTGGAGTTCTGTGTGCAGTTCTGGGCTCCTTGGTTCAAGACAGCTGTGGAACACCTGCAGTGAGTCCAGAGAAGGCCTGTGAGGATGGTGAGGGGCTTGGGCATCTGTCACACAGCCAAGGGCTGAGGGAGCTGGGGCTCCTCAGGGCACACAGGTGTGCTAAGGGTGGGCGTCNGTGGAGATACTCCAAACCTGTCTGGATGTGATCCTGTGCAGCCTGCTCTGGGTGAACCTGCTTCAGCAGGGGGGTTGGACTGGGTGATCTCCAGAGGTTCCTCCCCACCCCAGCCATGCTGTGATTTTTTGTGAATGCTTGCCCCTGTATGTTGAAAGGCTTGTGTGTTTAGGAGGAAGAGATCAGACACTGTGCCATATGCCACATAAAGCAAGCTGAAAGTAGATTTAATTAGGCTTAGGTGAGAGGAAAAAGGCAGTTCAGTCAACCAGTTTAGATCGTGAGTGGCTGTAGCTTTAAGTAACTGCAAAATAACCTGAATGTAAATGATTCTTTTATCTTGGTGCCAGGTAGTGTTTGGGGTGGAGAACATGCAAGCAGGGGGAGAAGGAGCAAGCCTACCCACATCAGCTTATCCAGGCTTATGTTGCTCCTGAACTCTGAGTTCAATCACCCTCCCCCTTGCACAGGGGAGAGCTTATCTCAGGGCAATAAAGGCGTTTCCTCTGCCAGTGTCTGGGATGGAGGCTGATCGTGGGGATGGGCACATTCCTGATGAGAGTTTGCCGTGTGCATGACAGCAATCAGCACTTTATTTCTTTAACCACACTGTACCATGGATGAGAGCAGGGCTGGCCTGCAGGGTCTGCTTTCACTGAGGGCAGGGAGAGCCCTTGTGTCCCTAAAGTGAGGGGTGCTCTGAGACTTGATGGCTTTTATGTGCAGTGCTGGCCTGTCATCTGAGGTGAATTATATAACATAGGTAATACCAGCTCAGCCTGTGTACACTGTTAGTTTATTTTTCCTCCTACTGTAACAGATAGCAGCAAGTTTGTACCAGCCTGTTTGATAACCACCAGAAATCCCGTTTCTTACTAGTCAAGTACAGTGAGATAAGCAATGTTCAAGACATTGTAATTTTTTTTCTCTAAACATGAAAGATAGGCTATCAGATATTCCTCTTATGTGCCTGAGGAGCCAGGTGTGATAAACTGGTATGAAATGGTTGAGTGTGAACTGACAGTCTCTTTTGTGTTAAGGAACAGGAGGTGGTTTGATCTCCTCATGCCTTTTTTTGCTGATGGTGGGGTTGGAGGGGTGCCAGGGGAATCCCTCTAGCTCCTTTGACAAAGGCATAAAGCACAACTATTACTGATCTGTGCTGCCAGCACCATATCTTATAGATAAAAACAGTGATCCAGGCACCAAGGCCAGAGCTGTATTTCATCTCCTGAGAGAGCCTTCAGGTAGCATTTCTGCTGTGGTTAAGGAGAACCTGTCCATTCTTTGGGAATTCAATCTCCAAAGTATTTTTTTTTTCCTTTTAGTATATGAAACATTAAAAATCAAAAGTAATTTCTTCCATTCTGCTTTCTCTGAGCAGATGGCTTGTGTGGTGGCCAGCTGGGCCTGTTGGAATGGGTTTGGCATCCTACCAGGAGCAAGGGTGGGGTGGTGCTGTTCCCTAGTGGAGTGCTGGGGTGAGCTCTGCTGCTCCTGGGGAGAAGTGGCTGTGCCACAGCAGAGGCACTGGGTTGCACAAGCTGCTCTCTGGACAGAGTGAAGGAGTGCTGGTAAAACTGTGGGCACTTAATTTCAGTCTGATTAAAGAATGAGGCCAAACTTAAGACTCTGAGAAAGCTGGGGGGAAAAAATGGTGGGATCCAAAATGTTGGAGGCTGTGTGTGGCACACTGGCTTTTTCCTTGCTCTGAAACAACTTGCCTGCTTAGCATGTTTTAGACCTACTTTCTTAAAAATGCCCTCAAAACTATTGCCTTTTCCACATATCTTCAGTAAACTGTGTTGTAGCTCACTCAGTCTGTTCTCAAAGAGAAAAAGGGAACATCAGTTGTACAGCCTGTTCTTGGTCAATGGTGATAGAGACATTAGAGAGGTTTGGCTCTGTGGAATTTGCCCAAAGTTATACGGAGACCTTTAAACCAAAATGAAGGGGTCTTTCATGACTTAATTAAAGCTGAATTTGTTTGGTTTAAACAATGCAAAATGGTTGCAATGCCTGAAGAAGCTGAGAAACTTCTTTTGAGTGAGGGCAGAGGAAGTGACTTGGAGTTCTTGAGTTGGCTTTGGTCACTGGATTTGTTTGGCCTGGAGATCTGTACCTTGCCTTGATGTGTTTTAATGCATTGATAGATTGTGATTTAGTGTGAAATGCCAGCATTTTTAAGGCATAGATTACGTACCATCTAAATTCTTTTTATTCTAAATACTGTGGGGCAAGTGTTCTCCAGGCTCTACAGCTTGCTTGGTTCAGGTTAGATTCATCTGTAGTGCTGGATTACAATAATCACCTTAAATGAATGTGAAAAGTCAGGTGTGTACTATGCAAAAGTTAATGCTCCCTGCTCAGTGCCCCAGTGCACATCTCATTTCTCTACTGGATTGATAAAAATGTAACTTCATGTTTAGGAGCAGAAGTGCACTGGCAGAACAAGTGAAGTCTTTGTAGGGCAGATTTTTGTATAGATACTGATACCACTATAAACAGCTGCAGCTCCACTCTACATCTAAGTCAAACTGATCCAGAGGGGTGAAACTTTGATCCCAGTCAGGCACTCTCCTTGTGGGCCCAATTTCTGTGCCCCAGCTCTTCCCTGCCCCAACAAACCATTGGGGTTCATGTGCTTCACCATTTCCTTTAGATTTTGACCAGCTGCTGCCTTACTTTGGGAGGTGTCTAAAGAGGCAGGTTGTGTTTTCCTGAAGAGTTGAGTAACTTTCCCTCTCCAGTTTTGCAGGAAATGGGAAAGGACAGAGGCTGGGAAATGTTTAACTGAACAGGTTTTGCTTCTGTTTAGCAATGAGCCCATTATCAGCTAAACAGGCAGCAGATTAATTTCACCTTCTAGTGTCCCTTAAGAACTGTTTCAGAAGCTGACACCTGGGCAAAGAACTTGGGTTTCTCTGAGGTTTTTACCCTGCACAGCTAAACAACTTCCCTCTGCTTTGCTGGGGTCTGGGTGGGGAGAAAGCTGAGAGCAGCTGCTGTGCTTGAGATGCCTCTGCAGATGTCCCCTCAAACACCTTCTTTCCTGCAGCATGGCCAGACCCTGTCAGGAGCCTCTGTCCAGCCTGGTGGCTTCAAGGCCACCATAACAGGTTTCAGTGCCTGTCATAAGGGGACCCAAGGAAGTGTTGGGTGGGGGTGATCCTCTTGCTTTTGTTACTGAAGCACAGAAGTTGTCACAAATGTGTGCTGATGGAAATGGCCACTCACTTCTGCCCCCCTCGTGCCAGTGTCAAAGCCACCAGCTCTGTGTTCGTCTAAAGCAGAGCTGAAGCTGCAACAGAAATCTCTGGGGTTGACAAGTGTCAGTGAGGGTTCAAGCTGTCATTCTGATGACATCCTGGTGAACTATGCAGTCTGAAACGTAAATGGAATGTTTCTTTCTTTAAGGATTTACAGTGGATGGCTCAGTAGCTGCCATGGTTATGCAGGCTAATGGTGAATAGGGGAATAGGGTAGAGCAACCATTTTCTGCTTTTTTTTGGCATGCTTTTTGTTTTCTTATTGTTGCAGCCTGTTCTTCCACGCTTTTTTCCATGCTCTTGAAAGCAAGTCTCAGCTTCTGCCTTCTGACTTTGCTTGCTGCTAACACCTGACTCCAGCTCATTTTATATATGATGTATAACCTCTGGTTCATCCTAAAGAGTAGTTGCAGTCTGGGGGACTTTTTTTTTTTTTCCTCTTCTCTGTGTGATGTTGTCTTTACAAGGAGCTTTCTGAATAAAAGATGAGTTTTGTCCCGCTGAGGAAAGTCACTTGCTGTGTTGGATCACAAGCATTATGTGAACAAGCTGGAAAACTAATAAACACTGTCTCACTGCCTTTGTGGTTTAACACCAGTTTAGGTCTTTTTGGTAGCTGAAAATTGAATAACTTTCAGCAGAGGGAAATAACTTGAGTAAGTCAGCAGATGGAAAAACAATTGGTCTTCCCATTAAAGAGTGTTTGGCCAGGGGGTTAGCTAAAAATAGCACTTTGTAACAGGCTTCATTCTTCCCCCATGCAATGTCTATTTTGCATGTTGTGCAGTTGATGCTTTAATGCAGTGGGTCTCCTGATTAGCTGGTTTCAAATCTGCTTTTCTTATGTTTAGTTTAGAGAGAGAGCAGTGATAATTTACTCATCACCCTTTCTCCCTTTTTTTTTTCCCCTCTTGAGAGCCTCTCTGTTATATTGGGACTTTCTAATGTTTCTACAAATGGTATCAAGTGTCCTCAAGCACTTGCATGTCACTGGAAGGAAACCAGTTTGTTCTGGTCTGGAGTTGCTTGAAATTTCTTCCTACCATAAACACCTTTGTTCCTTTGACTTGTTGTGATGTTCAACTAAGCCAATAAACCTGTTTTAACCTGTTGTTAAAATCAGGATGACATTTGGCATCTTGCCCTCAACTGTTAAAAAGTGGAGCACACCTCCCTTCATATTTGCTTCCCTCTGAATCTGCAGTAGAAACTCATAAAAACTCTTAGAATTCACAGTGTAATTTCCCTCAATCATTTCTCTGTTGCTGCTGAAAATACACAAGTGAAGGGTGATCTATGTCTTTGATTGCTCAGTGTCTGGGGAAGTACTCAGAAGTACTGTCAAATTTAGAAAAGAGGTGTTAAGAAGTAGCAGTGGAGCAGGGAGGGAGCTGGATCCATTACAGGAAGCAATCCCTATACAGATATCACAATCCCCAGTGACCTAACTCTGTAGAGGATTTAATTTTAACTCCTTGTAGTTCAAAGGCATGTTAAAATGTAAATCACCAAAGTGTTGTGTTTAAAATAGGACAGTCTGTGTCCTATGTAGGAGTGAGGAGTGCTGTGGAAAGGAATGAATTCTAAACATGGTTCATTTACCTGTGCTGCTGATAGGTGATGGGACATACTTTCAGCTGGACAAACACATAGTGGTGACCCTTGGTTCCATCAGTTCATTTTGAATCTATAAAAACTATTCAGAAACTTCCCACAGCCATTTCTTCAGCACTTGAAGCAGGACATCCAAGACAATGCCTCTGATACAACACCTGGGAACTGAGCATGGCTTCCCTTTCTTTGCAGGTGCTGAAAAGATTGTTGCAATTATGATTGGCAACCTGAAGGGCATGGAGATCCTGCAGCGGATCCAGAGCGGCGTCAAAGTCACCATGGTCATCGAAGTGGGCAAAAAGCGCAGTCTGTCCATGAATATCTTCACCATCCTCTTCATCTCTGTGTCCTTCTTCATTGTGGCAGCAGCTACCGTGGGCTGCTACGTCTCTTACTCTGCTCGCAGACTCATCATGGCAAGGGCCCAGTCCAGGGAGCAGGTGAGTTTGTGCTGTTGTGTTTTTATACCCCCATCCCTCCAGGGTGTGGATCTTGAGGTTTGTAAGTTTTGGTTAAGTACCAAAATGACTGAATTTGTTTGATCTTTAAAATACTGAGAGATATATCTTTGCTTAAAGCTTAGGCTTGGCTATTTTTTTCTATTTTTTTTTCTGTGTTGGGGCTTTTATAGTTCTAACATAACTCGTGTTTCACATTCACTTGAAAAATTTGGCTTCACAAAATACTTTGACATTCCAAGCTTGAGTATCCTGGTAGACTGTTCAACTTAAAGCTTCTTCTGCAGCCTTTCTCCATCCCCTGGAGGGGTGTTCTGCTGTACTTGCCAAAATCAGTGTTAAAGGTGACTTTGCCATTGATGCATTTAATGAGGAGCAATTAAACTGGTGCCCATGCAAAACTTAAAATATTGTTTCAAGTAAATTATTAACAGTGCAGCCAGTTGGGTCCTGTCTAATATGCTTGGCCTGACATTAGCTGTGTAGATGAGATACAGTATGAGGGAGTACATTCCTAGAAAGTTTAGTTTTCAGTTAATAACAAGTAGTGGTGACAGTTCTGGCCATGTGTGAGAAGTGCTTACATTGCTGCATTCCTGCTCTGTTGATGTTTGCTGCTCAGACTTTGGGGCCTCAGTAAACAGCAGGGTGTGGCTGCTGCTCTGTGGCTTCAGCCTCAAACCTTGACAAGGGCAGCATCATTTCAAAGTTAACCATAAGTGACATACAGGAACATATACTGATGTCTTCCAAGAAAACCTCAGTCGTTCTTGTTTCTAAACAAATCTGCATGTCTGCATCCCTCACCTTTGGATTGTATGTGTCTCTTCCTTGATAGTTGTCAGCTGTTAAACTCTTAAAGCATGCACATGGATGCTTTTATCTTAGGGCACAAAAACAATCCAAATAACAAAAATAGCTGATTTTGAGCCAGGACTATTTGACAGGGTCCCCAGGGGTCATATAAATCAGCTTGTTTGCTGCTTCAGCACAAGGAGTCTTATGCAGACTGAATGGCCAGTCCTTGCAGGATTTGTAGGTGTCAGCAGCAGACCTCCTCCCACTTGTCCTTCTGCACTTGTGCCACCAGTACTGCACTTGGAAAAGTTTCATGTAGCTGAGCTAAAAAGCCTAAGGAGATGGAATGCTGGAAAGCCAACAGTGCAGGGCTCCTGCACGCAGCAGTGGGATTGGAAAGAGGCTTTTTGGTTAGCTCCAAAACTTGGGTCTGGTCTGTCCCTGAGGTGAGTGTTGTGTTGGAGATGGCACTGCCAGAGCTGCCTGAAGTGCACCAGGCAGGGAAAGGACATCCCTGTTCTTTGAGACAGTGGAACAGCACGAACCTGTGACCTTCAAACAGAGGTTGGCTCCTGGGCTAATTCCAGCCCCTGCATGGAAAGCTGGTCAGCAACAGTTGCCAGGCAAGCTGTAAAGCCCTGGAAGCAGAGGAGCAGTTCAGGGTATATTGGTGCTGATTGGTATAGAATCTCTCTCAGCTTTCATCAGGGTGTTTGTAGCAGGAAGGTCCTAAAGTGAGCATAACATAAAACAATTGTTGATTCTTGAACTCGATGTTCAGTCTTTTGTACCAAGCCAGCTTGAAGGTTTCTGTTTGTTTTGGCTGGGTCTAGTGTGATCAAGGTATTACCTTACATCTTCTCAAACTAGAAAACACTTATAATTCCTGTGCTTTGTGGAAAGGTTAGGTACAAGCCAAGCAGATGTGCATGCCATCTTGGTGTGTCATCCCGTCAGTAACCGCATCAGTACATCCCAAAACTGTTTCATGTTGTCTAAAAATAGTATGGTGATTCTTACTTGACTTGTTTTGATAACATCTGGGTCTTTAAAGTGTTGCCTGCTTGCAGTAGGCACCTGGGTAAGTATTAGTGAGGGAATAAAAAGTGTCAGTGTCTGACCAGGACTGCTTTGTGTCACAGCGGCGGCTGAGGGCCAGGGCTAAGAAGGCCATTGAGCAGATGCAGCTGCGCACCCTGAAGGAAGGGGACAAGGTAGGACTGACCCTGTCACCTCCCCTGCACTGCAGCACAGCCTTTGCATGGAACCCAGGGAGCTCCCTAGTACTGGAGCAGGATGCACAAGTCTCTCTGAGCCTGTAACTCTTGGTGGCAGAGACCAGGTCCTTTTCCAGGCCTCAAGATTTATATAAATATAAATCAGCTTATTTTGTTAGCTGCTTGCTTGTAGTCTTGCTGATGTGAGAGGACCTGATTTGCTGGCATGGATGCTTAAATATAAACTAGAATCTAATCAGCTTCCCTGGCTCTTCTTGTAACTAAAACTGGAGGTAGCAGTTTCTAAACCTCTACACTAGTGCCTCCAGTAATCCAATAACAGTTTCAGCTGGAATTCTAAACCACGGGTTTAAACTTTCAATGCTTCTTTTGAAGTGTCAGCTTGGCTGTGAGTAATCCACAAAGTGTGTTTATATAGGATTATATTTGGGAGCATCATGGATGACTCTAGCTAGACCCCTTCATCTGCAGTAAACCTGACTGGGGTTCAGAGGATGCTTTCAAAGTGTGTTAAAGCTGTAAATTCATTTCACTGTTTTAGGAAACTGGTCCAGATGGAGATTCCTGTGTTGTGTGCTTTGAGCAGTACAAGCCAAACGATGTGATGCGTGTTCTGACTTGCAAGTAAGTTCTTCCAAACTGCCCCTTTATCCAAAATTCTGCCATGTTTGTTAACAAACTTTCATCAAGTTGTCGTCCAGTGAGAATTCTTGAATATCTATCAAAACAATATTTTGAACAGCAGAATACACATTTGTAGTGTGCCCCAGTGGCCTGTGTTCATCACTTCCCCTGTGAGTGGACTGGCACACATAACTTGGCAGACCACAGTGTCCCTCAGTGGGATGCCAGGACTTTTTAAGGATTTCTTCCTTTGCTGCTGTATGAGATTGTTATCACTAACTTGCAGGTAATTGGCAAAACGTTGCCCATTTCTTGTCCTTTAAATTACTGTTTACTTAAGAGGGTTGTGTTTCTGCTAAATTTGTTAAACCCTGCTTTTGTAGTTTAGAAGAAAGCATTTCTATTCTTGTATGCATCCTCTGAAACAGAGATCAAAATAGAGCTATAGCAGCTTATTTTTCTAGAATTCTCTCCTGTTGTATCTCACTGCTGTGCTGCTGTGGAAGCCCAGTAGTGAAGCACTAAGGCTTTAATGTGATTGCAATGAAGGTGAGCAATGAAGGTGCCCCAGGGCTTAAAGAAACTTGTTCTGTGGGATTTCCCCCTGTGCCTGCTGACTGGGACTGCTCTGGCCAAGCTTTAAGATCAGAGGGCTGTCACATGAACTGCCCAACCTGTGCAAAGGAAAAGGTGTCATAACCCTTAAGGGAGGAGTACAAAAAGCACTTGGAAAGATTTTGATGTAGGAAAATGAAGTTCTGAAGAATAGAAAAATGAGTAGCTGCTCTTGTGTGCTGAGCAGTGCTGCCAAACTCTGGCAAATCTCAGCTGGAGTTACCTGTGCACCAGGTTACAGTTTTACAGTTGTGCCAAGGCTTTCTCTGCTCCCAAGCAGTAGGACCTCCAAGCTGTTTTGGTACTATAAAGTTGGTCTGCCAAGGTGTTATCAACCAGCTCCCTTGATCTAATGCTTAATACTTAAAAAAAACCCCAAACTGAATAACCTTTCAGGCATGTGTGTTAATGATTATCCAGTTGTCTTGTCATGTTTATGCTGGTGGGTAATTTTGTTTAGTAATGGACTAAAACTTGTAGACAGGCTCTGGACACTTTGCCTGGTAGGAGACCTGACTTCTCATTATTTCTCTAAAAACCCTGCTAATCTTGGTATGAACCTGCAAACAAAGCATGGCTTATTTGGGTGAGAGTGGAGCAACATATTTTGATTGTGTTCTTTATACACAAATTTGCTGCATTTGCTATGAGACTGCTTTTATGTACATTTGTGATGTTTTGTTCCTCTGTGGCCCAAACGTAGCTCTCAGAGGCACATTAGCTTAAAATGATTACATGGACTTGATAATCTTCAGTGGTGATATCTGCCAGTATCAACCATATTAAATTCTCCCTCATGTGAGTTATAAACAGATATTTACTGCAAGAACATGCTTGATTTTGGTGGCTGACCTCAACACTGAGACCGTACTTGCTGAAAGCATTTAACTGTATCTGTGAAAGAGCCAATCAAAGGAATGTTCCTGTGAGTCACATTGGTGATATCTGAGTGCCTGGGGTGTGAGTGTTTGCTGAGGGCATTCTTGTCCAGAGAGTCAAACTGAAGGCATTTACAGTTGCAGAGATTCAGGATTAAGTTCAAGGACTTAAAGTAGTCAGGCATCAAGGAAGTTTCAGGTTTCTAAACATGACTTTGGTGCAGCTGGAAGGAAGTGCTGATTGTGTGAGCTGAATTGGAGAATCCTTGGATCCTGCTGGAGTGTGGGCTGCTGAGCACTGGACGTGGTGATCTCTGCACTTACCTCATAATAGGGTTGATTAATACTGAGCAGTGCTTGTTTGCCTTGCTGTTTCTATTCATGCTGAGGGAACAGACAGATTACAGGATTCCAAGTCATCCTCCTAAACCTGTGGCCTAATTTAGACCCATTGTGGAATTGAGTGTCTTAACAGAAGAACACATTTGCATCTGTGATGGCTGAGCTATATTTACTTCTTTGAGTGTTCAGCCTGCCAGCTCTCACTTGGAATACACAGTGATTGCACAGACACAGTGAATGGGTGGGAGTACAGTTTACCTTGAGGACATAACTCTGTGAGATGATTTGCCCATGCAATTACAACAGAAATAAATGCTATTTAGTCATCTGCATGAGAGAAGTTAACCTTAAACCTATGGCTGAGATGTCAATAGTTGTATCATTTAAATTATCAGCTGGGAATGTATTGTACACGGTTTTGGAAAAACAGCTTTAGACTGTTTAGGTGTAGCAAAAATGATAATGCATAATTCTAGCAAACTGTATCAGGATACTAATATGCACAAACCAGCTACAGGTTGAAACATCAGCTGTCCATAACTTCCAGCTGAAACTTATGGCAAAATAAGGTCATCCATTCTAGAAAGAATAAATTCTTGTTGTTACAAAAGGGTCCTTTCTAGCTGGCACATGAGCAGTGTTCCTGGTATGAAACCTAACCTGCTGCCTGCCTTCCTTCTTCCACCAGCCACGTCTTCCACAAGACCTGTATTGACCCCTGGCTTCTGGAGCATGGGACGTGTCCTCTGTGCAAATGTGACATCCTCAAAGTGCTGGGTGTAGAGGTAAGCCAGCAGCCTGTCGTGGTGGCAGCTGCCAGTCTCAGTGTCACACTGGTGACACATCTGGAGCTTTTTCATGCTGCTTTTAGAGTGCAGGTGATAAGCACAGGTGTTGCCATGTCTGTGACCAGATGCTATAGGAATAATTTCCTTGTAGGGAAGCCTGCAGCTGTGTGTTGGTATCACTTAAAGGCTTGGGCAGAATGTCAGCCAGAGCTGACTCATGCCTGACGAGAAGAATCGCTCTTAACTCTTGTGCTCACAGCTAAGGGTGTTTCTCAAACCTTCAGGCAGACTTTGACAGCTCATACTGGCCCTGAAACCAGCTTCTCTTCAGTTGCTCAGTACCTGATGCCTTTGAAAAGTGAATGTGTCAGCACATAAGACATTTCTGGAACTGCCTGATTTCCTAGGATACATCAGGAGTTTGTGATGTGTTCTGTAATTGCTCATTGTTGCAAGTGCCAGAGGAAGATGCTGTTGCCAGTGCCTGATGCTGCCTGGACCAGCTAAAATGTAAGCCAGAGTTTGCCTGGGGGAGGCAGATCTGCACTGAGTGGAAGGAAGACTCTCCTCCTGATACTGGGCAAACAATGCAGAAGCTGTGTCCAAACTTCCCACTCACTTAGGCAGTATCTGCTTTTCACCTCTGATGCTGGAGGTTAACAGCAGAGCTTTTATTCCATTTAAATTCCATTCCATTCCAATATTCTTTTATTCCATTCCATTTCCATTCCATTTCATTTTTCCTTCTGCTGAAAAGTGCTCCAGACTCAGTCCTTGCAGGCATTGTTCCACCAGAAAGATGCACCCTCCTGCCAAGTTGTAATTTAACCATTTTCTCTTTTTTTTTTTCCACAAAGATGGACGTAGAACCACGGTCTGAGCCTGTGCAAGCCCCAGGAGCCAGTGGCCAAAGACCTTTATCCACTGTCACTATAGTTAATGAAGAGGACAATCTTAGTGAAACAGCATCCTCTGGATATGATTCTGTGCAGGGACCAGATGAACCTGCTCAGGAGGCACATGCACCATCAGAAAGTATGTGTGCTGTTTCATCTGCCTTGCTAGATCATTTGTGCTTGGCTGCTTAGGCTGTGAATTAGGGGGAGTTGCCTTCATAGCAAGATGTGCAAATCAAGTTTGTGGGATTTTTCCACTCTGCTGTGGCACTTTTTAACTTGTCTTGACTTGGTTTTCTTCTGTACAGATGGCAACACACATCCTGTAAGTGATGAATCCCAGCCCTCCACTGTGACTGTCCTTTCACACGGTGACAACCCAGGTTTTGAGGGAGATGAAACACAAGTTTGTGAAGGCAGGATTGTTTGTGAAGTCACTTTGTAAGAACATGCCCAGCCACATGGTGCAAGCCTTCTGCAAGGAGCTGCCTACTGCCATTCCATATAAACCAAAAGTTGCAAGACTGTTGCAGAAAATACTGCACTGGCAATGCTAAGATAAATAGACTTGTCCAAATCATAAATGTATGGTTTGCCTTTCTTAAAACTGTATTTCCCACAGGAGTCTTAACACTCTCCAGATAAAGCTGTCTTAAATATAAAGAAAACCAGCAGATTTTAACTCAAACAAAAATTCCATCATCAGCAAAGCTTCTCTACCATGTTTGAGTTGTTTAAGTGAGAAGATTTTTTTACGTCATCGTTGTCTCCACTGGGAATTGTTTTGAGTTGGGTTTTTTTGTTATTTTTTTTTTCATTCAAGTGGATTTTCAGTGTATACAAATTTATTTTGATCTGTTCTAATATTTATGAGACAGTTTTGTTTAATGCAACATGGTATTTAATGTTTCAGTGCACTAATTTGATTGGAGAAAGTGCAAACTAATGCTTGTCAAACTGGATTTTGTCCACAGTGTCTTTGGTTCTCTAGTAACCAGCTGATTCTCTACCTCTCAACTCCAACCTGCCAACTACACATTCCTAAAGGGAAAGAAAAGAGAGCTGCAAGCTGACAGGCCAAATCTGACTTACTGTAAAGGGAACAACTGCAGGAACTTTTCAAACCTTGTTAACATTAGTCTGGAAGGTCCTCAAGTGATTTGGGGAGCTACAACCATCTCTAGCACCAGCAACGTGCCAGAGTCCTGGCTGTTTGGGAGTCTGGGATGACTTCAGGAAAGACTCAGCCTAAGATGAAAAGACAGATTCTTACCAAAGGATCTGCTGGGTTTTGTTCAGAGATGATCCAGCCTCTGGAGAGTGCTGGGCTGTTGCTGTACATTGTCTTGCTCAAGTGCACAAGCTGCAGGGAGAGCCAACGTCCTGTGAGTGTGACAGAGTTGGAGGAGCTGTCTGTCCCCTGTGTGGAGTTGAGATGGCCTCAAGTAGGAACACTGGGTGCCTCAAGAGTAAGTGACTTGGCCTTGTCCAGTGAAGGTAACTAAGGACATCTTATAAATGCACTTTATTTTTTACCTCTGCATCTTTGACTAGTTTCTATTGTTTAGTAGGATTTTGTCTTAGAGCCTCCAATAAATAACTTAAGAATCTGGGGGAGGGAGAAAAGCAATGCATTTTCTTAGCTATAGTTCAAATGAAATGGTTGTAAATATTTCATAATTTGTATTGAATTTGAACATGAAAATGTAAATGTAAATAAAACTCTATTTTTGATGATCCTGACTGACATAAAATATTACCAGCTCTCATGGAAGCAGGTGCTGAGTTTGCCCTGTCCCACCACCTTGAAACACTTCCTTCTTTTGGGAGGCCAAAAAGAAGCAGTGTTTGCTCAAAGTAATGGGAATTAGGAGTGCTAATTATGTGCAGGATGCTACTGTTACATGGATTGAAATTGTGCTGAGATGCTGAAACCTTGTAGCTGTACTGGATGTTAAAGAAAATGCAAGCACCTTAGGCTGCGTTCAGCTGCTGAATTGTGATTGTAGGCACAGACCAGCCTGGCTACATCTCACTTTTCCTTTGTCAGGTTGCTCAGCATCCCTTCCTTACTCCAAAGTCTATGTTTGCTTTGAGGAAAAAACATTTTAAAAATTATTACTTGTCCATTGTTCTGTACTCTGCTATGTAAAAGCTTGTTGTTCTCTTGGCTGGTTTGGGAGCAGTTAAGTCTTGTATTTCTTTTTAACTCAGTTCCAAGTCTAGTCTAGAAAATATCAGTTGGTTCTGAGCTCCAGTTGTAAAGCTGACTATAATCAGACTCCACTCTGAAGCTGTCATTTGCTGTGATTGCCTTTTTATTCTACCTCTGAAGTGCAGAGCAGTGAAAGGAACAGCCAAGCAGTAAATGTGCAGCCCCTGATCACTTCATTCCATTTCCATATGACAAAGCTGACAAAGCTAAATTTATTGTGATGTGTAAACTCCAGTGTAGTAGAATCTTATGAAGATACAGTCTCATGAAATCATTTGCCAGTTTTGTGTTCAATAGGAGCAAAAATTGATGTTAAAAAAAGGGAAGGGATTCAGATCAATCTAATACATTGAAAGGTGCTTTTTGGATTGCTTTGTTTGTAGAATTCAAGCTTTATATTTACTGCCTATAAGAGCAACAAACCTGCCTTTTCTCCAGTATTTTTATTTCTAAGAGTAATGTGAATGCCCAGCCCTTTCTCAAGGAATGCACTAGTGGAGAACTGGGGCAGAGGGGGATGCAGAAGCTCCCATTGGTGCACCTGTACTGCTGCAGGATCAGATGATGAGTATGAAATCTGAGGCAGGGGCTTGTTTGCTCAAGGAACTTGTGCTAATTTTCAGAGAGATATTTATTTCAGAGGGATTCTTACATCAAATGTGACCCACTGCTAAAGGAACACACCAGGTAAGTACCTGAGCAGTATTTGAGTTAGGCAGAACTTCATGGTTCTCCAGTTTTGCAGCCTAACTTGGCAGTCTGCCATGTTCTTACCTGTGCAGATTTGTTTGTAACTAGTAGCTAGGAAAGGGATTTGGTTTAAAAATGAAAGTATAAACTTCATGAACACCATCTTGATACTGAACTTGGGTCTGTTGCTGTCAAACTGCCTTAAAGAAATGTCAAATATCCACTCTCACTTTTTAATTTCCAAGTTTCCTTGGATAGCAGCTGTCTTTACCAGCCCTACACAGGGGACTGTGCAGCAAAATGTTCATTTGTTTTTGGTGATGCCATGGGCTAGAATGTCTCTGGGTCATGTGTGTATGTGTTTGTGCGTGTGCTGTGGCCTGACAGACCTCAAGCCAACAGGAACATCCCTGGGGCTAAGGTTGTTCCTGAAAAGCAATAAAACCCTGCTGTTACTGTGCAATAGTTTTGGGGTTTTCCATAGATACACTAATGCTCATGTGTAAGATAATGGAAATAATGAGCCCACAAGTGGTACAGTTGCTAAAATGTCTTTCTGTTGACTCTGTTAATATTCCTGCTGCTGTCACACAGACATGTCAATTCTTCTGTCCCCAAAGAGCAAACTGAGCAGGCTCTGGCATCACACCCAAGTGTTTGCTCAGGGAAAGGGAGGGAGTTACCCCTCTCCCTCAGGAGTGCTCTGATCCAGACACTTCAGTCAAATCCTTGTGTGCTCTCAAAGGGGGACTGGGAAAGTTTTTTTATCCCTGCAGGAGAGGAAGCCTTGTTGCCTGGTGCTGGATTGCTGTGCTCTCTTGTAAATCAGGTTTTACAACAGCAAGGCTTCATTTTAAAATTCTAATCAAAATAATACCAGTTTCTCATCTTGAGGAAAAATTTCAGGTGTCCCTATAGAAATATAGTTTCAGATGGGAACTTTTTTTAAAGGGAAAAGCAGGACTTGTGATGAAGACTGCAAACATATTAACAGAGTCAACAGAAAG
>VZUA01101832.1:19700-33063 GCA_013401035.1 Horornis vulcanius
CACAGACATGTCAATTCTTCTGTCCCCAAAGAGCAAACTGAGCAGGCTCTGGCATCACACCCAAGTGTTTGCTCAGGGAAAGGGAGGGAGTTACCCCTCTCCCTCAGGAGTGCTCTGATCCAGACACTTCAGTCAAATCCTTGTGTGCTCTCAAAGGGGGACTGGGAAAGTTTTTTTATCCCTGCAGGAGAGGAAGCCTTGTTGCCTGGTGCTGGATTGCTGTGCTCTCTTGTAAATCAGGTTTTACAACAGCAAGGCTTCATTTTAAAATTCTAATCAAAATAATACCAGTTTCTCATCTTGAGGAAAAATTTCAGGTGTCCCTATAGAAATATAGTTTCAGATGGGAACTTTTTTTAAAGGGAAAAGCAGGACTTGTGATGAAGGCTGCAAACATATAAAAGCAGTTTGAGTCATGAGGGCAGTTGGACTCTTGCCATAAAATGGAGAGATATAGTCCATCTCAGTCTTCAGAGGGAAATTCTGCACTTGTAAGTGAACTAACAGTTGGACATAATAAATAAAGACATCTATCTTGCCTGTGTGATTTATTGTAATTTCTTTCCATGTCTACCACACCTGCACAGAAGGTAGCCCTGCCTTTTCACTCAAGTTTAGACTGGTGCCTTTCCTGTGCAGATGTGAATGGGGCTCCTCTCCTGCAGGGATGTAATGTCTGCAGTTTGGAAGAGATCAAAGAAAAGCTACTGGCTTCAGCAATTAATTTCTGTCTCAAGAGAGAATTGAAGTCAAATTGCAGCATTCATGCCATGTGAACTAAAAATTATGTAATACTCCTAGAGCAACTCTGCACTGGTTGTTCAACTGTTGGTTATACAGTGTGAAGCCAACATTTATTTATATAGCTATTTATTTATGTAATCTTGACATGGTTATTTGAGGGAAGTAATTTACAGTTTCTAGGATAAGTCTTGAATAAGTCAAAGAAAAAATTCTGCAGCACTAAATGGATCTGTTGCTGTAGAATGCATTGATTACACTGTAGCACGACTGTGCACTGATTAAGAAGGTTTTCAAGTGGCTATAAATAAATTCCTCTATGCCCATAGAGAAGCACTCTTTGCATCTGAACAGTATTTGATTAAGAATCCAGTGCCCGAGGGAACTGGAAAAGAAAAAGACATTCAAGACCTTGAAACATGGGGAGAAATACAAAAGAGACATTTTCCAAGCAGTAGCATTTTACTGTTAAATATTCATCCAATTAACAAAGTTTGAGTGTTACATAAGCAAGTAACAGAGTGTCCTAACATGTCCAGTGTGTGTGCAAGTCGCCAAACTGGGTAGGAAATGCCAGGGGCATCTCTTTAAAATTAGCATCACAATTAGAAGATCTCTGTTAGGTCCTTAATTTCCTGTATCCAGGGGCTTGTCTAGGGGAAAATTAAATGGCAAACACTCTCTGGGAATGCTCTTAGAGGAGCAGGATCCATGCAGGAAGCACTCAATCAGTTCAGCTGCTAAATCCCCAGCAATGTGTTACTTGTGGCTTCAGTATTGAAGACTGAAGCCTCATGAAGAGCTGTGTGCCAGGGTATCAGGGACTCTCATTAATGTTTGATCTGTGTTAATTACCATGTGCTGGTTAATGGCTTTTATTTTATTTTTCCTTTCTAGTAAAGCTAGACCACCAGAAATTTGTTGCTTCTCTTCTGTTATAAAAACAAGTAACAGAATTGTATTCGTTAAATCTATATTCAGTCCCCAAAGTACAGCTCTTCAATTCTACAGCTTCCATTGCTGTGGTGCAATGTGTGATTGTAAGAAAAGAAAACAAAAAAAGTCTTATGCCAATGCAATTCACCCAGTTTTGAAGCTTCCTGTGAGTTAAATGTGATTGCACACTTGGGTCTGCTTTCACACTGGTCCTTCGGGTTGGTGGGTGCTTGTGCAGCTGGAAGTGGATGGGCATTTCCAAATAATTCTGTGACTGCTTGGAAAAACCACACTGTGCCTGTGCTCACAAACAGACCAGTGCTAGCAGCAGCATTTTTGGCAGTGAAGTACTATTGAAAAGTATGAAGGAAGGCAAGATAAAGCAAAAGTGCCAAGGTTGTGATGTGCAGTTAGTGCATAACGTGCATAATTCTTTTTTAGAAAGAGCTCAAAGTAGAGGCTAAGTTTAAACAACTGGCTGCGGAATTTTTTTGTACGACACACAATCAATAAACCATTATCCTTGAAAATCTTAGGAAGGTCAATTATGCTGGAAATAGAGTGCTAAGGGAAGTGCACAGAAGTTCCTGCGAAACAGGAAGACCTACTCATCCCATTGGTACTGAATGTCAGATTGTGTTAGGAAAGGAGTGAATCTTGTCGGAGATGGGGAAGGAGGGTAACTCTGGCACCAGAGGCTGGAGCAGAGGAGACACTGGGGCGTCCAGCCCTCTGAAGCGTTTGTTTGTGCTCTCTGTCAGCCTCAATTCTCCCAACACCCGGCAGTGCCAGGCCGAGCGCTGACTGGAAAACACCCCTGGGTGCCAAACAGCGTCTCTAGTGACGCTTGTGTGTCCTGTGGGCTGGAATGGAGTCAGGTTTGGCTCAGCCGAAAACGGGACTTGTGCCATGGGCAGAGCGGCCACAGCGACTCCTGCCCCGCCTGGGACAGGGGAGGTGCAGTGCTGAGGAGCCGCTCCCCGGGGCACGCAAAGGCGGGACCGGGAACCCCCGATCCCCTCCGGGGCACAGCAAACCAGGGACCGGGAACCCCCGATCCCCTCCGGGGCACAGCAAAGCCGGGACTCGGCGTCCCGGANACGGGAACCCCCGATTCCCTCCGGGGCACAGCAAACCAGGGACCGGGAACCCCCGATCCCCTCCGGGGCACAGCAAAGCCGGGACTCGGCGTCCCGGAGCGGGGCGCAGCAAGGCCGGGACTCAGCACCCCGCTCCGGGGCACAGCAAAACCGGGACCGGGAACCCCCGATCCCCGCTCCGGGGCACAGCAAAGCCTGGACTCCGCAACCCCGATCCCCGCTCAGGGGCACAGCAAAGCCCGGACTCCGCACCCCCGATCCCCGCTCCGGGGCACAGCAAAGCCTGGACTCCGCAACCCCGATCCCCGCTCAGGGGCACAGCAAAGCCCGGACTCCGCACCCCCGATCCCCGCTCCGGGGCACAGCAAAGCCCGGACTCCGCGCCCCGCTCCGGGAGAGGCCGGCGGGGCTGCGGTGGCAGCCCTGCACCGCCACGCGGCCCGGGGCGCGCACGGTCCGACGGGAGCTGTAGTCCCGAGGCAGGGGATCGCGCAGCCGACGGGAGTTGTAGTTTTATCGCAGCAGTCCAGCGCGACCCCTTGGCGACAAGGACTGCAGCTCCCAGCATGCCACAGGAGCCCCTCCCTGCCCTGCCTGGCACCGCAGCTGCGAGCGCGGGGCGGGCACGGCGGTGGCAGCGCTGCGCCGTGAGGGGCCGCGCGATGTGGCTGAAGCCCGAGGAGGTGCTGCTGAAAAATGCCCTCAAGCTGTGGGTGCAGGAGCGCTCCAACCAGTACTTCGTGCTGCAGAGGCGGCGGGGCTATGGCGAGGAGGGCGGAGGCGGGCTGGCAGGTACTATCCCCGTGGGGTCGGGCCGGGGCTGGAGCGGGAGGACGGGGGTCTATCGGCCCCGGGACCCTCAGCCAGAGGGGCAGGCAGGGGCCCTGCTCGAGTTCTGGAGCACCGGACCTTCCTGGGTTTCTTATGGTGCTCTTCTCGCCTTCCTTTCCATGGGTAGCGCGGCCCTGGGGGCAGCAGAGTCCGGCGGGGACGGGCACCCGGCAGGGTTGGGGACGGCTGGTGCTCTGGACCCCCGGGTCAGGGGGAAGCTGTGGGGAAACGAGGTGACCCTGGATCCCCGGGACACCGGGAGCTGTGGGGAAACGAGGTGACCCTGGATCCCCGGGATTCCGGGAGCTGTGAGGAAACGAGGTGACTCTGGAACCCCCGGGATTCCGGGAGCTGTGGGGAAACGAGGTGACTCTGGATCCCTCGGGTCACCTCGGCACGGGCTGAAGAGTCTCTGCTCCAGCAGAGTCCGGCACAGCTCCGTGGGCAGCTTGGTGGAAGTGGACCCGTCTGAAGAAGGACTGATCTGTCTTGCTTTGGCAAGATGCTCGTTTCCAAATCTCTTTTTCTGCGTGCATCTGGGGCTGCTTGAGATGAACTCCTACTCAAGCATTTCCGAGTGCTTGTTTTAAAAGCAAGCATATGATTTGATGGAGCTTGTCAGCAGTGGTGGGACAGTAAAGTGACAGAGGGGTGGGACAGGAAATTGTCCATCGTATAATAAACTTTATTCCATGAGAGCTTCAAGGTATGGAGCTGAGTTTCTATTTATAATTCTTGCCTGTTTGTATCATCAAGCACTGCAGGGGCCCCAGCTACTGCTGAGACCTCTGTGATGGTGGCAGCTATTCTGACTAAAAGTGACTCCTTTGTAGGCTGGTGGTGTCTGGCACTGACCCTGTCAAGGAGAAATGCTACAGGGAATCAGAATGAAATCATTCCTCAGTGGGATGTGGTTCTCGAGTGTTTTGCATTTCTGTAGGTTTTCCAGGCTCTCTCCAATTTATGTCACCCTAAAGCAAGCTATGTTAAACATGAGGCGTAATTGTCTCGTGGAAACATTCATTAATTTTACTGAACAAAACCACAGGGTTCAAACTTCTGGGTGGTGAATTTCAGATGTAGAAATGGCACTTGCAGCTGAAGGTGGGGCATTCTTCATTGGCATCTGAATGAACCATTGCAGGGCACATGAAGAGTGTAAAAGCAAGCACCCCAAAATCCCAGGTTCCTATGCATATCAGAGTAAGCAGATGGGTAATGTCAGGCTTTGGATTAGAACCAAGGCTGGTATATTGCAAGCTTGCAAGTCTTGGGGGATAAGGCCTGTCCTCTACCTTGATATGTTTGAAAGCCAAGGAAACCAAGTTGCTGTGAAGGTTGACTTTCTGCATGATAAAATTCATTTAAGGACTGTGATTAAAGTGGAACAATGAGAACTGGAATAAGCTGTTCTGAAAACCTCCTCATAGGCTCACAGCTGGATAGACAGCTGGGCCCTCCACGTGCCCTTGGGGTTTTGGTGAAGGTGAGGCTTCTGTCACTGCTCTCCTGTCCTTGGTGGCTGTTGACAGCGTGGGGAAAACACTTGGATGGGACAGATGCTGTAGTATGCTTTTTTTGATGTGGCATTGCATATTTTATTTCTGTAACTTTCCTTGTAAATCCTTACAGATTCTTCTATGCAAGTTGCATTTTTCCCTGGACAGAAACAAAAGGAGTGAGATGTTGTTGAATTAAAATTGTGATTAAGAAAGATTAACAAGACAGTTGCATAAAAATGCAATTACTTTTGTGTGTGTGTGTTTGCAGGTTTGGAAATTGACTGACCTCCTAGGTATAAGCCAGCATGATTTGCTGTAATTTGATATTGCTGCATGTCACTTGAGAAAATTAGCACTTCCTTTAGGAAAAAGCGAAGCACAGCTGTTGTGTTATGAAATCATCCCAAATGTCCCAGTACAACCATGTTCTCCTGAAGAGCCTTTTACAGCTGGAGAGACCAGGCTGGAGGTGACTGGGAGCTAGGAGTGAAGGAGGGATCCTGCAGTGCAAAACCGAGTCAGGAGGGAAGAGGGGGACAATGACCAAGACAGGAGTGGAAAGAAAGATGTGTGGTGCTGCAGGGTTTGAATAGCACTAATAGGGACGTGACAAAGGATTCCCAAAAATACAGTGGTGCAGTTTGTAAGACAGGCTTTAAGGAGGGAAATTTTGAGGAAGCAGCCAGTACCTGGACAGAAGTACAAAGGAGCAAAAGATAGATGTCAAGAGAGGTGCTCACCTGAAGGAAGGCTGGGAATTCTGGTGCTGTCCTAGGCATTGAATGAAGTCTGCAGTTGGAGTTGTTTGTATGACCCCTCTGGACTGACGGGGGCAGGACCAGTTTGTCCTCTGTAGATGACACAGGGAGCTGTTATGGCTTTTGGGAGCACACACACCCCACACTTGTGAGTTTGGTTGTGTGGATAACTTGCAAACAGGTACAGCAATACTTTGTGCTGGTTGTGCTCAGCCTTGCCCCCCTCCCTGCAGATATGTACCTGCTTAGCTTTTCACTTCATTCTCTATTTTAGAGCTCCCCTATGCTGTAAGCTGTCCGAGTGGTGCTCCATTGGGTAATTCATCATACAGTGGGCTGCCCCAAGGTGTGTTGTCTGACTGTGCAACTGTGTGACCATGTCCCCTGGTTGTTCTGTCTCCTGTGGAGCCACTCTGGGAGAGCTGATCAGGTTTTCCAGAGTGGATGGATAAGAATATAATTGTGAATGAATGTGCTATAATTAAGGTCTAGTGAGATTAATCATGGTGGTTGCAGAGCTGTAGCTTTGGTTCTTGTTTAGGCAGGACCCTGATTAGGAGATGGGTATGCTGGGATGAATATTTGGTGTCATAGAATTCCAACCTTTCACTGAAATTGGAACAAACCAATTGTTTATTTCCTGCCTCTGCTGTTTCAATTTGCCTCTTTCTGCTTGAGAAAGATAAGTAAAATGCAACTGTGAGAGGAGAAAAACTTATCAGTGAAATGAATATGTGGTTGGAACTAGTCTTCCTTGTGCCATACTTGGAAAGGCAGGAAAAACCTGTGACTCTCCCAAGTCCTGGATCTCCTGTGGCAATTTGTTGCCATCCCAAATCTGTCAAAAGCCCCTGCTGATATCTCCACTGTTTAAAAGCTGTGGTTTGTTGGGTGGGCCACTGCTGGGGTTGGGAGAAGGGGAGACAGAGCTGGGCAGGGACATGGGCTGTGGGGAAATTCCTTCTCTGACATCTGACAGAAGGAACAACGTTCAACTATTGGTTGTGCATGTCAATGCAAAGAACCTTGTCTCTAACAAAATTTCATGGTGGACCAGTTAAAAAATACTTGGTGATCTTTGTACAAACTTAAATTTATTTTGGTAGGAACTGCAGAGTGAGAGAGGAACCTTGTGATGTGGCTTGACCCAGTCTGCAGCACAAAGGTGCAAGCTTTTTCAAACTTCCTGGTCTGGGCAGAAATAATTTATATTTATCCCTGCTAGTGTTTTAGCACCCAAAGCTTTTGGTGTGGCTTCCTTGCTGTGGGTTCTCAGCCTTGATAGGAATCAAATGGGAAATTTAATTAATGGTTAATGAAGTTCTGAAATTATGTCAGCTACATATTGTGTCTAAAATTTGATGACCTTCCAAGGAGGCAGGAGCTGTGATGGCATTTTGAGGAGAGCTGCTTTCTAATGCTCTCTGGTAACCATTGGCTCAGGCTGAGTTGCATTAGCCTCATAAATGGTGAATAATATCCTTGTACTTTATGTTATAACAGAAAATGTTATTAGGAGATTTGTGAATGAAGTAATGCAACATTTGCTGAAGCAAAGCCATCTTTGAGATCAGCTCAGTGTCATGACTCATTCAGTAAGCAAAAGCTGCTTCAACAGTCACGAATGTTGTTACTCATTCAATGTCCGTCCTCAGTCAGGAGCTACAAAATAATTCTACTTTCCAACAGCCACTTCCAATCTGTTAATTGCAGACAAGTTTCACCGTGCTGTGTACATTTTCTTGGACACAACAGGTCTCCTTGTGGGCACGCTGGACGCAGTGTTGGACTCCACGTCGAAGGTGGCCCCGTTTCGCATCCTGCATCAGACCCCAGACTCCCAGGTGTACTGGTCCATCGCCTGCGGTACGTACGCTGCTCTCCGGCCAGCCAAGGCCGCGGTGGGCACGGAGCTGCAGACCCTGGCATCCGTTTTTGGCTTAATCCTCTCGCATCATTACTCATTCTCCTGACCTCTAAATGCTTTAAAAAGCATTTGCAAGCCTGAGCTTGACGGCGGAGCGTGGCTCCAGTTTTACAGAATAGATCTGTGGACCCTCTGATTGCTGCTTTCTGCAGGAGTCCTGCAGGTACCAAAGCCTTTGGGCACTGTTACAGTGACAGAGGCACAATCTTTGCCTTTGTAAGGTGCAAGGATAACTTGATGCAGTTCAGGATGGACTCCCGGGCTCAGCTTATTCCAAAGTGTGCTCTAGGTAGGAATAACAGTAGATGCTTATCCTAATATTTTTGTTTACTTTGTCTTTGCATCTTGAAACATGCAGGTTCACTGTCATGGTCAGAGCTGAACTCTTCCTCTTATCTGTTGCTCTTGTAGTATAAGTTCTAGCTCTCATGTTGCAGTATTAATTATGAATAATAATTAATTATTAATAATTAGGGGAATGGAAAAGTAAATACAGATTTGTTCTTGTAGCTTTAATTTTATGTAATTGCATGTCACTTTAAAAGGGCAGCCTTAAAGAATTTGAACAGTTTGTGACTTGACAATAAATAACATTGCAGGGTCACTTCTGACGAAGTCAGACCTGCTGACAGGCTATCAAAAAAGTACTTTAATATGTATGTTGGAAGTGTACTCTGGGGAATTCTACTGCCATCAGGTCAGTCCTTGGGAAAATACAAAGGGTAATCTTCATTTTAGGACTGAATTTATATAGATTTTGTGCCACATAGATATGCTTTACAACAGAAAGCTACATAATATAGTTGGCCTAATTGTGTTAGGTTGTTTCTTCTGTGGAGAAATTGAAGGGGTGACACTTTGTTCCTGCTATCACATATTAAGGGTCTGAAACAGTGCTCCTAAACCATTTAAACAATTACAAAAAAGTTTCATTATTCTTGAGTCACCTCTGTGCCTCTGATTACCATTGTGACTCAAATAATTGGTCTACACGTGTAGTCTGAGAAAAAGAATTACTTTTGTGCTGTAATTGCTATGTTAATTACTCTTCATATAATTTGTTAAGTGTTGCTGCAAATCCACCCGGTGTAACGCAGCCTGACTGTTTAACTATATTTAGAGCAATTTCTATTCATTCACAGGGCCACTTTAATTCTGTGGAGTCCATTGAAAGTTGGTTAATTACCCTTTACAAATTAAGCTGAGAAAAAAGCAATTATTCAAGGTGTGTTCTTGCTTGAGGGTGTCAATAGTATGTGATCACACTGCCTGCTTTGATTGGTGAGCATTCTTGTGGAGGATGAAGGTGCCAATAAATTTATATTCTAGAATGCCTTTATTCAAACCTGTGTAAGTTCTTTCATTCTCCCTGTCCCCCAGTATCTGATGGGGATGAAGCACTGACTGTCTTTAAGGCACTGACTCTGCTGGATTTGCTGAAACCCTGTGGTTTCACTCGTGGCATCTCAGTCCTTGCTGCCTCCCTGGGTACAGTAATGTTTGCTTTACATCCTGACACGTGTCAGGCACTTTGCACAGCAGGCCCTAGCCTTGAAGTTCTGCTCTGGAAACTGTTGTGGGCCAGTGATCAAAGCTGAGGATATCAAAGGCACAGATTTAATTTCCTGCTGAGCCTCATGGGTTTGGTGTCACATTTCCCACATTCTGGCCCGTTGCACTGGGGGTGTTGCAGTGGTGCTGTGCTGGGGAGGTGCTGCTGAGAGTCCAACTCGGGCTTCAGCACTGAGCCACATAAGGTTGACAAAAGCTGAGATGCTTTTGGCTTTAAAGGCAAGAAACAGAGCTGCATAAAGGACTTGAAAGATAAAAACACAGCAATGCACATGTTTCATGTATATTAAATATGTTTTCAGTGTTCACAAGAGGTAACAAGAAGTTTAAAACTTACAATTTTGCTACTGGGGAATTTGCTAAGTATTCTCTTGATTAATAGTTTTGGTGAAATGTTGAAGTCTGTCCTAATTTCAAGTAATACTTTCTTTTTCACTAGGATCCAGCAGAGAAGAAATAACAGAACATTGGGAGTGGTTAGAACACAATGTTATGAAGACTTTATCAGTATTTGATTCAAATGAAGACATTACGAGCTTTGTCCAGGGAAAGATAAGAGTAAGTAACAGGCATAATTGGGAAAGGCTAAGTATTTTTTTCCTTTAACTGCACACGAATAATACATCCTCTGTGGAATATTCAAGGACAGCATTGTAATTCAGCATATTCTGATTGAGTGGTGTGTGACTGTTAACTTTAACATGTGCTGTCGTTCCTGTTTCTCTGCCCCACAACTAAGTAAGGTTGCTTGACATAAACTCCACTTGGTAAATGAGACATCAAATGTCTTTAGATAGTGGTCTAAAACTGTTGATAAATTATTTCACAATAATTTTAACAGTGCTTGGGAAGCATATTTTTTGTTTGCTCTCTATATGCTAAATATTTAGCCCAGGAATGCTTAGGAGTAAGTGAGGAAAATATGTCTGGTTCAGAAGAGGAGACACAGGAATGTGTGTCTTGCCTAAGCCATGTGGGAGACTTGGTGGATGAGTCTGAAATAGCACATTTTATTTGTGACTTATGGTTTGATCTCTTCCCCTTCTAAGACTTATAACACTGCTGTGTGCGTGCAGGTGCATATTTGACAGCCACCCACATGGACACATACATAAAGTAATGTGATTTTTTGTTGTAGGGTTTGATAGCTGAAGAGGGAAAAGATTCTTTTGTAAAAGAAGATGATCCTGAGAAGTTTCGTGAGGGTCTTATGAAGTTTGAGAAGTGTTTTGGGTTACCAGAGCAGGAGAAGTTGATTACCTACTACTCATGCAGTTACTGGAAGGGCAGAGTGCCCTGTCAAGGATGGCTGTACCTTAGTACCAACTTCCTTAGCTTCTACTCGTTTTTGCTTGGAGCAGAAAGTAAGTAAGCTTTGATGCTGTGTCCCTTTATGCTTCACTTCTTTCAGATTAGGAGGAATTCTTCCTATGTGCTAAGGGAGCTATTTTGCCATGTGAGCAGATGTCAACAGATGTGAGCAGAAACTGGCACCATAATTTATGGAAATGCATACATTTGTGTAACATACTACACAATACCCATTATTATGCTTCCTTAATTCAAGCTTCAGAGAGAAGGCAGACTTGCAGAAGTTGACTGTTGTCCATCATCTTTAGTTCATGCTGTTATTAACTCTATAGTTATTTCTTCACACATAGGCTTGCTATTTCACATGGGTGCACTACACACTGGTAATAATTGCACATACCTCTTTTCTTCCCCTGTGTAATGTTGGTTTGAAATGCCCAAACAAATGCCTCTAATAGTGTTTACTGTAAGAGTATTTATGTGAAAAATGGAAAACATACAGAAAATAGGATCCTTTCAAAGCTGATTTTGATTTGCATTGAGAAATGCCATAGCTAAAAGGCACAGTTCCTCTACATGATGGATTTAATTTAAGAAGCCCTATTGGTGAGCTGTGCTGAAGGGGGTTGGCTTGTGTGATGGTGTTTGCTGTTTGCAGTTTCACATAAGAGCAAGGAAGAGGTGATGTAAACTTGTGTTGTCATACATGGTGTGTTTTAATGTTTTTCTATAAAATTCTTTCTAATGGAATTAATTTTTAGGAAATAGGAAAGAATGCATTTTGTGGTTATTAGTTTGTAGTCCTTTCCAAGTGTGTTATGATTTGACTGTGTTGTTTAATTATATTTTATTAGTGCTGCTACTACTGCATTTCTTTTTTAATACAGGCAGATATTGACAACTGTCTCACATGTTTATTTTCAGTAAAACTTATCATCTCCTGGGATGAAATATCAAAACTTGAGAAAACTTCCAATGTGATTCTGACAGAGAGCATTCATGTGTGCTCCCATGGGGAAGATCATTACTTTTCCATGTTTTTGCACATTAGTGAAACATTCCTTCTCATGGAGCAGCTGGCAAACTATGCAGTTAGAAGACTTTTTGACAAGGAGACATTTGAGAATGATCCAGTCCTCCATGACCCTCTGCAGATCACCAAGAGGTAATGCATTGCTTAGTTTATCTATTCTGGGCCCAGTATTTGCTTAAGCAAAGAGGAAGAGAATCCTTGTCTCAAGGAGATGGTAAATATCAGTAAAGCTGATATTTTCTTAACCAAGTGCCTCTTTAAAATGTTGGACCAAAGCCATGTGAGGCATTGTAATGTGTTGTCACTTGGCAGGATCCAAAGTCTGTATGAAGGCAGGAGGTGATCAAATCTTCAATGCTGGTCTTCAGCTAAAAGGTTTATATTAGTTTGAATTTTGAGAAGGTGTTCTTGCAGCATTTAGGATTAGAAAATTCATATTAGAGCTACGGTGTCTCCAGAGATACCTGATGAGGAAGGATAAGGTGAGGAAGAAATCATTTAATAGACATGTGCAAATGACAAGTGCATGGCTCTTCTGAAAGCCCCTGGAGGGGAGTGATAAAACCAGTGAGTTGCAGATGGGTGCATGGCTTTCCTGAGGTGCAGCATTATTTTGGGTGGTGGGAAAGACATGGATATCAGTACCTTAATGGTTAAGCTCCTTCCTTTTCCTTTGAATCCTCAGTTTGGTAGCAATGCTGGAGAGGGATACTACTCCACAACCAAAATATTGCAGTTATCTGTGAAAAATCTAGCCCATGGCAGATTTCTAGCTAATTAACTCTCTGTCAAGCCAAAACTTGTTCCAGTTTTAAATGGATTGTTCTGATGTGTGGGGGAACAGAGCATATTATGCTATTAGTATCTTTTCTGCACTATTTGTAGGCCCTGTAGTGCTCTACAGTCTAAAAACGTTATTGAATCTGGTCTTGTTTAGTGAAATATTTAAATATTTTGTTAAGTTGGATGTACAGGTAGGTGGGATCCTGCCATTTGTTACTTCTTTAAGAAAAACACTGAACTGCCCAGATTGATCCCATAGATTTTGGGAGAGGTTTTTTTTTATTGTCTTTTCCCAAGATATTTTTGACTTTCCTGTTTGTAAAGACATTTAAAACTTATTTAATTTTTCTTTTCTCTTTTCTACCAATGTGTTTTGTTTTTAATCCAGAGGCCTGGAGAACCATGCCCACAGCGAGCAGTTCAGTGCATTCTTCAGGCTACCTAAAGAAGAGTCCTTGAAGGAAGTTCATGAGTGCTTCTTATGGGTTCCTTTCAGTCATTATAACACCCATGGGAAAATGTGCATTTCAGAAAACTACATCTGCTTTGCTAGCCAGGATGGCAGCCTGTGCAGTGTAATCATTCCACTGAGAGAGGTAATGCAAACTACAAATCAGTTATACCAGCAGTTTTGCACTTGTATAGTTTAATGCCAGTTTAGCAGGTTTTCATTAGAATCTCTTTATTTTTTGTGATGTCATGTATTTCCCCCTATCCTGGATGGTACATGTAGGAATTCTGTTTGTGGGTTTCTGGAACTGCTTTCATGTTTCAGATTTGTTTCTCTATCTTCTTTTCCTTTTCTATTTACTCTTATTTCTGTAGCTTGGTACACAATGCAAATTTTTTAATACTTTTTTTATCAAATG
>VZUA01101832.1:34714-47924 GCA_013401035.1 Horornis vulcanius
AAGAAAAAAAGCAACTGCTTCAGTGGGTAGAAGGAGACAAGGTTTTCAAATAAGCTGAGCTCCCACAGATGAGAAAACCTTTTTGAAGATTTCTGGTACTCTGTCAAAAATCTGTTGCATAATATTTAATGCCTTTTGCTGAAATAGCTGCAGGCAATTGAGCTTTCAACTTGTAACTTGTGTTACCTACTCTGCTTGTGCGCTTCATACACTGTTCCATTTACACATCTATTCTTAACAGGTTTTCTCTTTTTATAAGTAAGCAGGTAAAATTCCTTGCTTAATTGATGTGTCCTTGCTTCCATAGGTCACAGGGGTGGATAAAACAGATCCAGCCAACAGAGGAGTCAGTATTAGTACCAAAGGGAAAACAGCTTTTCGTTTCACAGAGGTGAGAGATTTTGAACTGCTCGTGGCAAAGCTGAGAATGAAATGCAATGCAACTGCAAGTCCACAACACATCATAAGTACTGAGGTAACTGCTCTGGCAATTCTAATTTCTTAGAATTTGTTCATAGGAATAAGTCACCTACCTCTAGTTTTAAGGTTTGGAGAAATAAATAACTGCCCATGTCAAAGAGAATGAGTTGGACAATGGTGCTACTGTGAATGCATTCCAGTTTGGGTTCTTTTACCTTGTTTTTCATCAGGTTTTGCAAAACAACTCCAGCTGTAATGCTGGTTTTTAAGAGCCCTCAGGTTTTCTATATAGTTCATTGTATGAATGGGTTTTTTTTGGTGGTGATGGATGGTCAGACCATTCTCAGTTCTCATTATGAATATATGTCCTTTCATAATATTGTTTTTTGCTTGTGAGATGGCTTTTTTTCCCCAAGTGCAGTCTCCTGAAAGCCCAGCTATGCAGAGCAGGGACTGCTGTTTTTATTTTAGAAGTCTGTATCTGGCACCTGTAACTTAATATAATGAACAGTGATGGCCTGGTATCAGTGCTGCTTCCTGGAAGATTGTTTGTTATTTATGAGTACCACTGTTAAATTCTTTTCAAGGTTGCAGCTGGTTCTGCCACTGACAGTCCAAAGGATTTTGGTGCAGGACAGTCAAAGATGGGCCAGAGAGATAACAGCAAAACTGTCAGTACAGAAGCACTGATGACTGTCTACCATCCTCAGGATGCTGAGAACCTTGACTCTAAAATGGTAAGAGACAAAATGGCCAACAATATTTGGAATCAAATTGGAAAAGAGTGAAGTATATCAAAATGAATTCTGGCCAGTCTGCTGATTTCCTTGGGGGCTTTACCAGTCTTCTTTCATCTGCATTTTCTGGAGTCCACAGGGTGCCTCTTCATAGCTCCATTCAATTTTCTGCTCATCTTGTTTAATAATGATATGCCTTATCTTCATGGAGTTAATTTCTCTTGCTCTTCCACCCCTCAGGGAAGAGTTGGCTGTTTGTTACATGATAGTGAACACGCTGCATTTCCATCTGAATTTTCAAGATACAAAGTCACTACAAACTCTCTGGGAGCAAGGAGAATGTTCTAAGAAATTGACTTAACTTCTTTGTTTCCTTCTTCTGCACCACTGTCTAACAGAGTTATGCTCTGGAGAATATTTATGTAGTTGTTTTTGTAGCAGAACATACAATTTTTGCTTCTCCATAGTATGTGCAAGAAGACAGGTTTTATTTCAAAATAAATCTTCCAGCAGAACTGAGTAAATTAAGATATGCGATCATTTATATTAGAAATACCAGAAAATAAATATCCTTTGGGCAGGACAAAAGGGAGTCCAGATTTTTAAATCCTGCTTTTTATAGTACGTTGAACAAATGTGAACAAAATCTCCTTTTCCTTTTAGCACCTTTAATTGCTTTAACAATGTTAAATCTTGGTGCTGCATGCACAGAAATTGTAGTGGTGACATTCACCCAGTCTGAGCCCTGGAGCCTCACATGAGCTGGAGCTCCCAATCAACAATTGCTTTGCTTCAGAGAAATGTCTGTTTGACCTTGCTGTGCTGTGGCACTGTTGGTTTCTGTCAGATGGGATACTGGATTAGATCTACCTTCTGTCTCATCTTGTATAAACATACTTTAAAGAATACTGGGTCATGTATGAGATGGTATTTTATGCTAAATTTGTGCTCTGCATAGGCTGGATTTTGCTCTGATTTGCTTCAGCACTCATTTCACACACCAACACGGACGCCAACGCCACAGTTCCCAGTTTATAGGACTATAACTGGGCGCAAAATTTACTTTTGTTCTCTGAAACCTGAGGAGAATCTCCCAGTATATTAATGCTTGTTATCTTGTGCTTTTTGTAGCTGAAAGAAAAAATGAAGGAGCAGTCGTGGAACATCCTGTTTGCAGAACGGGGCCATGGGGTCAGTATGTTTCGAACAAAGAAGACTCGAGACCTGGTTGTAAGAGGCATCCCAGAGGCATTAAGAGGAGAGCTCTGGCTACTCTTCTCAGGTACTGCAGAACAAGTAAAATTGGTTCATCGTTGGCAATTTTCATTGCTAAGTGATTCCATTAATTTCAGTAGAATTACTCTGACACATTACTTTGGTAATATCTGGAGATTCATGAGGTACCTCAGTAGTCACCAGAATTTTTATGCAAATTGAACACAATCAAATTACTGCCTTGCTGCTGTCCTCTAATACTGTACAATGCAATGTATTGGCAGGTGCTGTAAATGATATGGCATCCAACCCTGGGTATTACACTGAGCTGGTGGAAAAGTCCTTAGGAACGTGCACTTTGGCTACTGATGAAATTGAGCGAGATTTACGTCGCTCCTTACCTGAGCATCCTGCTTTTCAAAGTGACACAGGAATTTCTGCCCTCAGGAGAGTTCTTACAGCTTATGCATTCAGGAATCCACAAATTGGATATTGTCAGGTACAGCAGTTTTGAGAGTCTTAGTGTTGGTGGTTGAAATATTAGCTCATGATGGCACTATGGTAGCACCTCATAAAATCTGTCACAGAAATGTGACACAGAAATCTGTCACAGAAATTCCTGTCACAGGAATAGTTTCTTGCTTAGTGGCTCGCTTACTTTGCTTATTTCACACTATCAATTTTCACATTGTGCTTGAATTAGTTTATAGATGCTGTCATGTCCACTTCATATATGCATCTGCATTCTAACAAAACATATAGCACTTAAAAATATTTTATATAATTTAGATACTCTGTTCTGTATTTAACAACATAGAAGTAAAATTCTTGTCCTGGATATGGCTGTAGGTGATCCCAGCACTTTAAAAATGTGCTGTAAGGTGCTTTCAGGAATACAAATTCTAAGAAATAATACCAGTTGTGTTTTCACCATCTTTTCTCTTAAATGTTTCCTTTCCTGTTTGAATGTTGCAGGCAATGAATATTCTGACATCAGTGCTTCTGCTGTATGCTAAGGAGGAGGAAGCATTCTGGCTTTTGGTTGCTGTGTGTGAGAGGATGCTCCCTGATTATTTCAATCGCCGAATCATTGGTAACATCCATCTGCTTTTTGACCTATCTTGAATTGAATGTCTGCCTGTATTGAATGTCAATGATTATTCATTAAGAACAAATGTAGAGAATGAGCTGAAGACTGACCAGTGGAGAGAAACCATTGCATTTGTTTCTGTCTTGTGGAGTAGAAAATGGAGGACACAGAGAACATCCCATGACTCCTCCTTAAATAGGCATGGATGTGATTTTCAGATATTGTCTGTAGTCTAGGCACAACTACTCAGGAAATAGTCAGTTAGACTATTATACTGTTCTTTTGGAATTATAACTGCAATTCATACTATTTATTTGAAACTTAGCCAGTTTAGATAAAGGAAAAGGAGTTACTTCAGGTCCAGACTTGGACTTTGATCTCATAGCAGTTCTTACAGATGTGTATGTTAGAAGAAAATGGGGTGTGAAGTTTCTTTCTCTTTGCAGAGGGAATGAATTGGCTGCCAGGAGAGCCACTGGAAGCAGCCATGCCCTCACCAAGGTGCCAGCACACTTCAAGCATGCCCAAGGCTCTGGCCCCATGCATGGAGAGCACAGCTTCCAGCAGGGGGAAGGAGCCAGTGGTTCTGTGCAGCTGGGCCTGTGTGTGCTCCTACAACAAAGCTGCACTAGGACAGGAGCTTTGTTTCTGCTGCTGCTCTGAGAAGTGTGCTTCTCTGTGTTAAGATTTGGGTGGTGGTTTTGTTATCCTTTCCCTGCAGGTGCCTTGGTAGATCAGGCAGTGTTTGAGGAGCTCATCAGGGTTCACCTGCCTCAGTTGACAGACCACATGACGGACATGACTTTTTTCTCCTCGGTCTCTCTCTCCTGGTTCCTTACCCTTTTTATCAGTGTGCTGCCAATTGAAAGTGCAGTCAATGTGGTGGACTGTTTCTTCTATGATGGAATAAAGGCAATCTTGCAGCTGGGCCTTGCAGTGCTGGAATACAACATGGAGAAGTTGCTCACTTGTAAGGATGATGCAGAAGCAGTCACTGTTCTCAACAGGTATTAGTGTAACTGTTACTCTTTCAGGCTACGTAGCAGCTGCTATAATTGCATATTAAGTCATTTTGAGGTAGCTGAGAAGACATCTAGCCAAGGCTTCCAAAGGCTTCAAAGGAGTTAGTGTTCATCTCAGGCTGAAACTCTGGAGAGGTGGCCTGAAGATGGGCATGGATCCTCTGCAAATCACATCCTATATTCTTCTATTTTGTGAATTTTTTTAAAAAAGCAGTGTGCTTTTTACCTTGAATTTATATCATGTATAGAAGGCAGCTTGCCTTGATGAGATGATTTAAAGCACATTATGACTGTTCCAGACTGTTCAGGTATCAGCTTACAGGCAGCAAGTTCTTCAGCTTAGTTCTTGTAGTTTAGGCTGCTGAATCCTCTGCTGTTAGTGGTTTAAAACAGAAATAAGACAAAAAAATGTGGTAAGTTCAGTCATGATGAGATGTTTGTTCTATGTTAGCAAGTGAAGTGTGCTTTAAACTGATGTACTGCAAACAAAACTTGCACAGTTTTTTTCTTCTACTAACTACTTGTTGATGCTGTGGTTGTGTATCATGGAGTATTAGGATAGCCAAATTATTGTGCTATAGGAGTTAATGAGTTACAACTGTTAATAACTGATAATAAGAATTTTTTTTTTAGTGAGGCTTTAATATGTTGTGTGTTTCAATGGGGTAATAGCTACAGAATTATTGAGGAAAATGTAGCTTTTGTTATGAGGCCATGCAGTCTGGTGTTTATTGTAAAATCTGCTGTCCCCACTGTATCTATTTAGGTTGGTTATGGAGGTGTGACAAGCAGGTACAGATCAGGCATGTCTTTGGCTTATACATCTGGGGGAATTAAGATTGTCTTGTTCACAGTTCAGGACAAGTCTTTTTCTCTGTCTCAGTTAGTTATGGATTAGAAAACCAGAGAAATGCCAAGTGGAAGGGACCTTGGAAAAAGTCTTGTTTAACTTCCCACTCAAAAGGGAATTACTGCTAGCACTAGATCACATAAGCTCAGTCTCAAAGACTCCCAAGGCTAGAAACTCTACAACTTTTTCTGGGTGGGCAGTTCCCATATTTGTGTATCTTTGTTACCATTAGAGCTCTTTTGTGCTACTGACTCTGATAGTCTTTGTTTTTTCCCATTCTCTGCACACTTTTTCTACAGTAGATGCCAATGTTATTGTTTTATTGTGATAAACTGGTTCCTGCTGATTTCTCATGTGTTTGCTTTGTGCAGATTTTTTGACAGTGTCACTAACAAAGACAGTCCTTTACCTCCAGCTGTGCAGCAGGGCTCCAGCCTCAGTGATGCAAAGAGTGACCATCCAAAAGTGGACATCACTGATCTGATCCGAGAGTCAAATGAAGTATGTGTTGTTGTGGGCATGTTTTTGCATCCTGTGCAGTGTTAATGCTTCATGGGCTACTTTCAAACAGTGCAGTTGTATTGTACACAAACTAGGGTAGGAAATTTGTCTGGATTGGGAGAAATTTGGCTCTGTATTTTGTGGAGCCTCACTGAAAACCTTGTAGGTTGTGGGATAGGTTTCCTTTTCTGTTGTTTTGGGTTTTTTAACTACCAGGAAGGTGCTTTCTAGTCTGTCCTGAGCAGAGTTCCCAAGGTTCATCACAGGTCATGTATTACCATCCCTCATTAACATGATTAGTATGTTAACTAAATGATAAAATAGAGAAGTATGTTAACTAAGTGACAAAATACAGCAGAAACAGCCTTTGTGGTACACTAATTGAGACAAACTACTGCACATTGCAGATACTGGTAACTTTTGACATAACAGTGTATATGGGAAACTGTACAGGTGTTCATGAGGGAAATGAGTTTAAGTGAAAAGGTATGGACTTCTAAAATTTACACTGCTTAAGGAGGATGTTAGTGCTGTAATAAATTATTTTTTCCTCAGATTTTCTGTCATCTTCCTTTGTGTCCATGCCTGTATTGTGCTTAGATGCAAGGAAGACAAAAGTACTTGTTTGGATGTGTCTCCCAAGAGTTGATTGCATGGAATGGTGCTTTTCTCCTCAGAGATACGGTGACATTCGCTATGAGGATGTTGAGAGCTTGCGCTGCAGGAACAGGCTTTATGTGATCCAGACCTTGGAAACTACAACCAAGCAGAATGTGGTGAGTGACTTGGAAGAGTTTCAGCCTTCTCCTTGATAAAATTCATTCCCTTTTGGAAGGTTCTGAGAAGAGCTGCAGTTTCCAGGGCCAGATAGATGATTTTATACTGAAGGCCCTGGTGTCTGCAGGGTGTCTGTTAACTGAGGCTTGGCCTGTGATGTTTTCAGGCTGTAAATCACAGCATGACCTTCTGCTCTCCTTACAAGTAACACCACTGCCAGCAACTTCTACAGGCTGGTGTGTCTCTCACACTTTGTGTGCATTGGAACAGGCTGACCTATATTTCTATCTGCTGATGTTAATACTTTTCTCTTAGAGGCATAGAGCACCGTACAGAAAAACAATTAAGCACCTGCATTTTTCCTGCAGGAAGCAGCACTGAAGAGGTTATTGTAGTGCATTCAACAGGGGTTGCTTTTTGTCTGTGTTGTTGAATGTCTGGTAATGTGGCAGCTCTCCATCTGCCTATCTCATCCTTTCAATTCAGACTGCTCAGTGAAGGTGGAGATTGTGAGGAGCTTCCTTTGTTTGCCTGTTTTTTTCAGTGGCTCATTTCCAATACCTGATGATAATATTAGTCTGTCCACCACCCAGTGCTTCTTTCTGTAGTAAATGTGGCTTGTAGCAACAGAAATGAAATGCTGGTGGTTATGCTAACTTGGTATAGCTGTATTTCATTTTACAAAACATATATATTGTGAAGTTGGAAGGTGGTCTCATAGCAAACTTTTTTTTTTAAAAGCTGTGAACAATTTTTTTAATTAAAAAATGGGGATTCAGCTTCACTGTTGAGAGCTGAACATGCATTTGCCCATTTAAAGGAAGCTATATGTTATGTCGTTACAAATAATTGAGTTTTATCTCCTGGGTTTCATAGTGTAGGCTCCGTGTAGGTTAGTAATGTGACTAGCTTTAAGCTTTTCTTTTTCTTTTTTTTTTTGAGAAATTATTTATTTTAGTCTATAATCTTGTGGTTACTTTTTAAAAGGAGTGCTATTCTTACTTCTAATTGTATCATGCCAAAATCTGGAATATGCAAACAGTGTCTCTTAATGAAATATTAAGTATCCTATAATTTTATTCTACAGGCTTATTCCAAAGAGGGAAGACACATTAATTAATTTTTTCTTAATTTTGTTTCAGCTACGTGTTGTGTCTCAAGAAGTAAAATTCAGTCCCAGTGACCTTGAGGAGCTTTATGAATTATTCAAGGTAACGTGCCATTTTCCTCACTTACTAAACAGCCATCTCAATGGTAGACTTTGCAATTATTTTAATAAATAGAGATAAAGGTTGGACTTTATATTTTACATGCCAGCTGAACTACTGATTACAGAGTTAACCCCTCACATCTTTCCCCCAGAGAGACTTGTTGTTTCCTCTAAATTTATGTTATGTTTTGCTTTGCAGAAGGAGCATTTTCTGTCCTGTTACTGGAGTGTCAACAGCCCTGTCCTGCAGCATCACGATGCCAGCCTGCCCTACCTTGAGCAGTACCGCATCGACTGCCAGCAGTTCAGGCTTCTCTGCCACCTCCTCAGCCCCTGGTCACACTGTGCCAACAGAGACTCCCTGGCCCTCTGGGCATTCAGGCTGATGGATGAGAGCTCCAGCTGCCTTATAAACTTCAAGCAATTTGCCTGTGTTCTTGGTATGGCAACAGAACCTACGTGAGCACGTTCACAAGGCTCCTGGGGTGTATCACCTTCCATGCACTAGACAAAAAGCTAAGGAGACTTAGTCTCTTAACACAGGGTCAAATAGTGTGATTTTTGTTACAGACAGAATAATTCCCTCTTGGAGATTAAGTTTAAATATGGCTTGGCCATCAAAATATCCAGAAATTAAGAATAGTCTGATCTCATTGCCCAGCCTGTTTGGTTTATGGTGAATCTTCATAATAACTCATCTTACACACAGATTGCAGGATGGCCAATGCCTTATACCTATGGGGAACTGAAAGTTTTCTTGGCTCACTGCTCTGCTCCTTTCATCTTGTTTTCAAAGTGGTATTGTTTAAGGGAAATGCTGAGACATTAGTGCTATATTTCTCTGGTGCTGTGATTTTATTTTAGTAAGTCATAGCCATTGCTGGTGTTCTTTCATCAGTGTAGGCTAACCCCAGGCTCAGCCACAGGTGAGAGTGATTTCCTTAAGCTTCATATCTGACTAAGGCAGGTCACATGCCCAGTTCCAACCTCCCTGGGTTGTGTTTGTTTAGGTTAAGAGAGTTTTTTAAAGTTTGGTCCAGTTGAATAGACTGTGCTTTCCCCTAACAGATACGATGTATAATGGAAGCTTCACTGACAAACTCAAGCTTCTTTTTAAGTTGCACATCCCTCCAGGTAAGTGAGAAACCAGAGAAACTGGTTTTTGTCATTGTTATCACTGCTTTGGTAATGCCTGGGGCACCATGAACCCACTTTATTCAATCATTTATTGCAGCTTTTACTGAAGTAGAATCTCTAAGCCCTTCCAAAGGGGATGATCTTTCAAAAGAAGAACTGATCCACTTCAGCCAACTCAGTGGTAAGCTCCAGAGTGTGAGGTTTTGCCTGCAGAATACTAGAATTAATTATCCTGTGAAAAATGGGGAGCTTTCTTCTGAAAACTAGTAAATCCAGTAAATCATATGCCTGTTAACAGAATCTCTTGTGAAGTGAACAGCTATCTCTTCTGTAGATAGCTTCAATTTAACGAAGTTGTGCAGGATTTGTGGATAGCTCATCTATTATTATAGCTCTAATTTGAAGGCCCATGGGTGTTTACATGGAAATAGGGGAGTGTCTTTGGTTGGCATTTTTCAGCATTGTAGGCAGCCTGCTGTGGTGTTGAAGTGATGGCTGTTTGATTTTTGCACCCTGGGCATAGAGGAATGGTATTTTATGCCTCAAGAATTAAAATACGAAATCCATACTTACTTTGAGGCACATAAGTGTTTCAAATTTTTTTTTCTTTTATTTTAGACCAAGTGAGCTTAAAAAGGTTTAGTAAATTTATGGAGTTTATAAAATGCTCTTGAAAGCTGTGGGGTGTTTATAGGAAAGACAGATCCCTTTTTGGTTTTTAAAATCTGCCCAAAGTAGACAATATATAGGTACTGTTCCTGCTGCTCTTCCAGTTGTGAATGGTGAACATTATAAAGATTATTTAACTGAGAATAATTTCATTATAATTATAATTATAANCTTTTGACCTAATCTGTGCTGAAAACATTGAGGGTTTTGCCCCTTAAGGAAGGAGTTTTTGATAAGGGAAATGAAATATTGCTCCTCTTTTCTGAAATAAATAACTTTTTTTTTTTTCCCTAAATTGTAGTTTCATCTGTTGGGGATAATCCTGAAAGTGATTCTGTGAAGAGCAGCCCAGAAAAAGGTAACAGAATCCTGGTGGCACATTGGCTAACTGTTGTCTTTTGGGGGAGTAGAGCTGGGAAAGTGTGTTAAATATTCAGTATCATTAATTAATTAAGTATTTAATATTAAATATTAAGTAGCATCAACCTTAGTGTGCTGCTAACATTCTATTCTCTTATGTAAGTGTAGTTGTGCAAAAGGGCAAAAGTAAACTCTGGTCCTGTGTAGTCCTTGGCCCCATCACTCCTAAGGAATGACATTGAGGATGCCAGTTCTTTTACTTTTCATCCCTCATGGGAAGCTTTTAGTTCTTGTTTGTTCACTTTATTTTTTTTTTTCACTTCTTCCCCATCAAAAAGGGAAGGGGAAGGTTGATATTCAGACATATCTGAAGCAATGGCAAGATGAACTTCTTAAAAAAGAAGAAAATGTCAAGGATTTGCCAAGAATGAATCAGGTAAACTGTCTGAGTCTTATTTAAATCTATTCTGTTGTGAAAATTTACCCTTTAAATCCTGTTACAATATTTCTAAAGGATTTTTAGGATCCCTTTAATTTCAAATCTTCACATCCATCATTAGACTGTGGCTTTTTAAAACTGCTGGAATGTATCAAGAGAGGGACTTTGAGACACACACAGGTTTCTCAGGGCTAGTCCATGCTGTCTTTAGAGCAGCAGCAGGCCCTGGACTGAGAATACAGCAGGCAGTGAAGCAGGACAGTTGTGCTGCTCTTCTCTGAACAGTCTCCTCTGCCTCTCTCTGTAGTCTCAGTTCATCCAGTTCTCAAAAACTCTCTACAATCTGTTCCATGGGGATGCCGAGGAGGAGCTGCTGTACCGGGCTATCGCCGTGGTCACCAGCCTCCTGCTGAAGATGGAGGAAGTTGGCAGAAGGCTGCACAGTCCCCTGTCACCTGTCAAAAGTCCAGCTGCTGTTACAGAAACGGCTCCTCAAGTGCCCAGAGAGAGGCAGGAGGAAAGCAGCTCTGAGCAGGCTGAAGGCGGTAGGGCACAGAGTTTGGAAGGGAACCATGAATGGTCTTTTGCCTTTGAACAGATTCTGGCATCCTTATTAAATGAGCCGGTCTTTGTGAGATTTTTTGAAAAACCTCATGACATAAAAGCTAAAATAGAGAGTGCTAAAAATTTACAGCTCAAAGCAAGAACCAGAGTGTAATTTTCTTTACATTTGATTCTGAATTAATCACATAAAGTGCTTACTAATGAAGGCTGTAACTATGGAAATCAAGTCTGGTGTTGACATAGGGAATGAAGTTTGAAGAGTTAGCTTTAAGTATCAGATTACTGGTATGTCATGTAAATAAAAATAGTTTGAAGCACAGTCACTTTCTTTCATTGTTCATAAGTTTCACTCCAAAAAAAGGGACTAAATAATAAACTGTCTTTACCATGTTATTAAAACATGCAGCATTGCTTGGAGATACTGGATGTGTACCTGTTGCAAACCTGTCTGAATGTTAGAGTAGGTGTTCTCCAGGTTCTTTTCTATTATTGTGATAAAAGGAATGACTTTTTTCCTCATTTTCACTTTAAAGGAGTGTCAGCAGCCTGGAGATTGTCTTCCACATTAATTAGTTATTTCCAAATTGCTTGTGGACTGGGGTCAAAGCAGAGTGAAGACTAAGAACAGAGGTTGTGGTAGCACAAGACCATGAGATTAGAAAAGGAAGTTGCCCTGCTCACAATTCCTCTGCTTTGATGTTATCCATGGGTCTGGACTCTTAGCAGATTCCAGCCCCTCTTTCCCATTTTCATACCAATCCTCCTACAAAAAAAAGGTGAAAAGGATGGGAGCTTATTTGGTCATCCAGGCTGCACAAGGATGCAGAAACTGTTTAAAATCAAGGGAAAGCTAAATCTGTCTGACCACATGGTGGTTGTATTTTATCTGGCAAGAGGAGCCATTGTTGGCTTCTTTGGAGCATGTTGAAGAAATGTAGAGTTTTGCTGGTGTTTGGAAAGCCCAAGCCCAGGCCACCTGTAGCTGAGTGTTGACTATTGAGCTGCTTAGGGACAGATTGCTGTTGCTTCTTTGCCTACCCTGAGTCCAGATCAACCCAGTAATTATTCCTGCTTTTCTACAGCACTCTGCATTACTGCTGCTGTAATATTTTCCATCTGTCAGGATTCAAGGCAAGAAAATCCCCTTGAATCTGACTTGAAATTTTTAATATAAAAATATGATATATACTATGAGAACCTGTGGAGGAAAGCTCTGCCAGTTTAAAAGCTGAGAAATGTTGATCTTGAGTTTTTGGTAGCTGGTGCTAGAAGGCATTTAAAGAAGGAGGGTAAGAGTTTGTATTTCAACAGCAGCAACATAAGTGGGGAGTCTGTGCTAAACTAGTTTAAAATGTTTGTTTCTAAAGCCTGTATGACAATCTTTTCTCTGCAGAGCAGCATTATTTTTATACTGTGCATGTTTTTTTAAAGAAGCAGAATGGGGATGGTATCTTTCTGAGGCTTTTCTTGCAATACTGGTGTGAATGAAGAATAAAACGAATTTCTGACTTGTGTTAGAGGCACTTTGTGAAATGCCATCATTGTGGTTGGTGGTAAATTTATGAATTATGTCTTACACTCTCCTTAATACTCTCAGGTATTAATGTAAAAATAAAGTTTTCCTGAAGAAGTCCAAAATCTATATCATATATGTGGAAGATGAAGAAGCTTTTTTTCAGAAGCCTTCTCAAAATAATTGCAGTTGATACAATATAGTGCTGATTTGTATTTTTATGTATAAAATATATAAAAAAAAATCCATTTATGTGGATATGGATAAGGTTACACTGTATTACTTTTTAAAAACAAAGTTGTTTAGAAATACAATGCAGATGATGTTTTTCTAGTCCAGGATGTACCCAGAAAAGGTTTGATCAGATAGCCATGATGAAATTAATGGAGCCTTATGAGAACAGATCCAGCAGCCAATACCAAAAGCTTTTATAGGTTTTTGAGAGATACTGTTTATGTCAACAAGTAGTCAAAGCCGTGAACTATTTGCCAATCAATGTAACAGAAAGGCTTAAAACTCAAGAACTTTTTTTGATTGAGAACCAAGATGTGAAGGTGAAGGAACTTGCAAAGCACAACAGCCTTCTGTTGTTAGCTGATTGTAAAAAGGTGCTCAAAAGTTTGTACAATACCCTTTTCTATTCAAGAGACTGTAGAGCCTTTGCCAGCTGGGTAGTAGCTCTTGTCAGATATATCTATGTATAAAG
>VZUA01101833.1:0-13455 GCA_013401035.1 Horornis vulcanius
AAAGGCTTGGTTTGGAAGGGACCTTAAGGACTATGCAGTTCAAAACCCCTGCCGTGGGCAGGGATGCCACCCACTCTATCAGATTGCTCAGGACTCCATCCAACCTGGCCTTGAACACTTTGAGGAATGGGGCATCCACAGCTTCTCAGGGCAACCTGTTCCAGTGCCTCTCTCCTCTCTGGGTAAAATTTTTTTTTCCCAGCATCTCATCTAAATGCCTCCTTTTTCAGTGTTAAATCATTCTGCGTTCTCGCATCACTATCTACCCATGTAAAAAGCTGCTCTTCTTCATTTTTATAGGTCCTCTTTTAAGTAGTGGAAAGCCACAACAGGGTCTCCCCAGAGCCTTTTCCAGGCTGAACAATTCCAGTTTTCATAGTGTGTCTTCGGAAGAGAGGTCCTCCAGCCCTCTGAACCTTTAAATCACTTTGCTTTTTAATCTCCTGAAAAGTATGGGATTCTGCTAATTAGAAACAATTCTATTTAAGTGTCACTTGGTTTGCTTTGCCCCTTGCTATGACCACTCACATACCTTTGTCATTTAAGGATTCAGTTATTCTGCTATGTATTGCCTTGATGAAGCAAAAACATTTTGTGGTATCAGACCTACTTCCTTGGTAATGAAAAAAACTACTTTCCACCAGAATACAAAGCATTCAAATTTATGAGGCTGTAACTGTGAGGTTTCTTTAATTTTCCAGATAACAAGAAACACATGCTTCTGATCAATGAGACCCAGATTTTGATAACTGGACTGATTAAAACCACTTTTCTCCACAAGTCTAAATCAGTTTCATGGCTTTACCTGGGAAGAAGCCTAAATTCTATCACTAAATCCCATGCACAAAGCCAACATCAACTTTATATAAAGAAAAATAGGACAATCAACAATAACTTTGGCAATAACCTTATGCTGGCTGGATAGCATAAGGCTCTTCCTGACAGACACTGACACTCCTTATTCTCAAATACAGAGCCTGCCTCCCTCAAAACAGGAGAGTATGCTGCTGCATACTTGCGCTTGCACAGTTTTCTTTTCTTGCAGAGCAGCACAGATAGGAAGGAGTGCAGGGTGACTCAAAGTCAATCCACAGGTCATACTCTGTCAGCAGGAGGGCACAGCCCGGTTTCTCACTAGGGCTGGACTGCAAGATGGCTGAAGCACAGGAACAACACCTCAGTGCTACATTTTAAGAAAGTGTGAACAAAAAGACTGAAGTCAATTCAGCTAGCAAAAACCAGCCAGACTAAAATAGCCCATAAGGTGGGATCTCCTTCCTATAATGGATCATATTACAGTTCCTCAGTTTAGTTCATTCATTTTAAATTATATATGTCAATTGAGTTATTCCCTGAAGCATATTTAAAATAAATTTCCAGATTAAGATTCAGTCAGGAAAAATGAAATTAGATTTCAGTGCAGCTCCAAGTATTGGTCTCATTGAAGACTGGAGCACAGACTGTGCTCTCCACAGACCATGATAGAATAATAGAATAGCTTGTCTTGGAAGAGGTCACCTAGCCCATGCCCTCTGCAATGAACAGAGACATCTTCAAGTACATCAGGTTGTTCAGATAATTCTGGGCTCAGGATGTTTTGGTTTCTTCTGTTCCCCAAGCCTGCACCTGTTCTTAGGTCCTATGGTCTCAAAACAGTGACTAAGGTCAGGGAAAAACCCACAGGACTTGAAGTACTCTCTGTATTTTAAGACAGTTCTTAACAGATTATATTCATCCAATAGTAGTGATTAGCCTGCTAGTGTGTGGCTAAGTCACGTTTCTCATCTTTTTTCCTTTAGGTGGTTTTCCCTGTTATTCTCTCTCCTCCTCTAGCATGGGCTGGTAATGTTTTCTACTGTATGTTTACTAGCTTTCTATATATAGTTCCTCTCAATTCTACCACTCCTCCTACAGTTTTTCTGTGTCTCTTTTATATTATCTGTCATTCAGATCAATTATTCCTCTGCCTCCATGCGTCACTAACACAGATTCATAGAATGGTTTGGGTTCAAAGGGATTTTAAAGGTCATCTCATCCACCTGCTGCAATGAGTATGGACATTGCACTTCCTTCCTCCAGCCTAGGCAAATCTGAGCCTTTGTCAGACCCAACACATGCTGAGGACAGTCTCTGAAATCTTCTGAGAGGTGTGAATGGCTACGGAACACAGAAGGCAAACTGCACCTCCTGTTAGGAGAAGCTTGTCAAGTGCTAGAGCTCTCTAAGGTCACTCCCACCCCACATTCTCTATATTTCTTCTGCACATATTTCTATGCAAATACTTTCTCTTCCCACACTTGCCTCTGTGCATATGTCTCCTAGCTGATTACAATTTGGCATCTATGTTAGCAAAACAATACCAACAAAGTAAATTGTGTTTGTGTGACTAGTGAGGCAGACAGACATAATTTTGATGAACAAGGATTTCTGTCCATTGCAAAGAGACTGGTAGCTCAGGGCAATATCCTCAGAATGGACAGGTTTCACTGAGGAGTGCAAAACACAGCAAACTTATGGGGAAGACACTGGCAGGATTGAGTCTGAAAGATTCCTCTACTGGAAAAAGTCATCAGAAGGAGGTGCCTCAGGCCCTTGGGAGATACATCATTCAGGCTCATCAGCCTAGATAACACCCAAGTAGGAAAAATCTCCTTACTTGCTAAAGTAATCTAGAGTGGGAAAGGATGGAGGACAGTAAAAAGCCAAACAACAGGAGCATCAGGGTGTGTGGGATGAAAACTCCAAACAAACTAAAATTTAAAAAAAAAAAAAAAAAANGCTATTTTAATATTGTCTCCCTCAGCTTTCTGCCTCGGCTTCTGGAGGTGTCTTAAAGGAATTTAAAAATAAAACTCAAGACAGAAGAAAAAATACACCATGAATAAAAAAAAAAGAGACTGACCCTTTTCTGTTTCCATGTAAACTTCCAAGCATACTGAGAAAGGTGCCAAACCATTTTTATGACTCAAAAATATTTCTTCCCTTTTCATGACACTATCTCTTGTTTGCCTTTTATTTACTCATAACACAGCCATAGTTTAAATAGACAATATGAGTTATGTTATTACATAATTTAAAGTCAGATACCTTGTGATTCTCAAATCTGAAAAAGAAAAGCAGACTTCTCTTAATGCACACTGTGGCTTGAAACACAAGGTTGTGGGTTTGGAGTCAGATATCATTCTTGTTAGCTTCACCAAGGTCTCACTTGAAAGGAAGTCCCACCTCATTCTCTCAGCAGGTGCCACCATAAATGTTTTTAACCACCTCCCCCTTTTCAGCATTTGTTTTATTGATGGGATTTTTCCTGCTCTCCTCAAACTAAGACTAATTATTACCTCCTTCCATTATGCAATTTTTTCCAACTTCTTTTTAAGAAGTTGCTCTCCTGTATCACATTGCTTAAAAGGAAGAAAATAATTTTTTCACAACATGACGTTTTCCTTGTCTCTTTGTGAACAACTATTTAACACTTTGCAAGCACATTATATCTAGACTATCTTTTGACACAGTCAGCTAAAGGTCTGCTGGGGTGGCTGGGGTAAACACTCAAAGCTGGGCTTCTTCCATCTCTTTCCCTGAAGAAAAGGATCATAACTTTAAATGAAACGTGCTGATACTCAATATGCAAACCACAAGGCTATTCTACACTGTCACACTGCAAGAATCTGATTATTTTGTAGAAACTTGTAAAAGCTTATCCACAGAGACACACTTTAGGGGATTCAGCAGCTACTAAAAGCTGAAAAATTCAAGTTCAAAATTTGGGAGAGTAAAAAAAAATAAATCTAGGCCTCCTTCATTGCTTTTACCTCAGCAGCTCCATCTCATTCCTGGAAACACTCCAAGTGGTCCAGTCCACATCTAAAAAAACTTTTAAAAAATCTCTACTTAACATTTTTGCAGAGCTTTAATGCCAGGTGATGTATTAGTGTTCAGGATTAAGTAACTAGTAATAACTAGTGACAGACTTTTACAGGCCTTCAGAAATTTCATGGTCAAGAAGGAATAATATCAAGGATTAATGGCAGTTTGATCTGAATTCTTAGAATATCAATGTTAAAGCCAAGGATTTCACTGTCACTTTACACAGGCAGCCTTTTTTGGGGGGGAATATAGCCTCAAAGTGTTCTACAAGAAAGCATTCCACATCATGTCATGTTTATCTGAAACTATCTCATCAATTTAACAGCACAGCATATCTGACAGAACAAACATTTAATAAGGATGTAATCTTTCTAAATTCAGTATCGGTTAACATATCATCATCCATCGCTTGAAGTTTCTAAGGCTCTTTTGTTTCAAGCCTGTAGCACTTGCTTGACTCAAACTGCTCCAGACAGCAGCTTATTGGTATTATTTATCCATTAATGCAACTAGGAACATCACACAATACACAAGGCTTTAGAGCTCAGTATCTAAAACAAGGTAAGTAGGATTAATGCATGCTTTTTCATACTATAAAAGCAATTTGTTCCCCAGAATTATTTTCCAGCTTGATTTGAAAGATTATCATAAATGGAAGGGAAGGGCAAGGGAAAAAAAAAAGCCAGTGTTCACACAGTGACATTGTAAAACTATAATCCTATTTCAGGGATGTGAAATAATTCATAAGATAATACAACATACTGTTTTCCATATGTAATAGTTTATTCATGCCACAGGATCAATCCAGTTGTAAATACCTGACGTCAGGTATTTAGTTCAGTGCTAACACCAGAAGGACTCAGGTTTTAGAGGGGAACTGTTTTGATTTACATTTCTACTAGCATAATTGCCAGTGTGCAGTTCAGGCCATGCCTGAGAAGAATAAATCAATATTACTTTCCCTGGATGTTCTGTAAATAAATTACTCCAGAAAATACCCTGACCTTGCTTCATCAATTTCTGTTTTACGGGAAATGAGCCGCTGTCCTTAGGCATTGGCAAAAGTATGTGAGTTTGCAGAGTATCTCAAAAGAAAAAGAAAGAGCCTGAATAACATTGGACAAAACATATTAAACAACCTGCCCTAACTTACTAACTTGAAATAAGATAGCCACCACCCATAAAGAATATTGGGGGATTTAGGGGTTTTCGATGTTCAGATCTGGGACTTAAGGTTCAGTTAAGTTAAGGAATGTTCTCAAGGGTTCAGATTAGCAAACCATTTCTTCTCAAAATAAAAGACTTTGGCATAAGAACCATATATAACAGTTCTTAGCATCTCACTGGGTCAGGCAATGGTGTTGCAAAACACAGTCTGCTAGTTCTAGTGAAACTCTGGAATTTTACTGTAGCGAAATGGAGATGCAACATACTGCTTATAACAAAATGCCCATTCCAGGAATTTGTCTGTGCCTCACTAAGAGTTCCACAAAAATGTCACCTCCGTGCTCAGTAGCTGTCACAGGGTCAAGGGATTGGAAACAACATACTAGGAAAGAATAAACCTTTTTTCAGGTTTCAAACACCTTGAGAGCTCTGCATTAGTAGTTCCCACACTTCATTTGGATAGGACGTTAAAATGCAAAAAGACTCAGAGAGCACCACAAGGACAGTTCACAGGCACAAAACAATGTCAGTATGGGTAACATTTAAATAGATGAGCACTGAAGGGACAGTACAGGACCTCTACTATGGTGACAAGATGGACAAGATGGTCACTACTTCTAATACAAGAACTATGAGGCATCAAATACTACTAGTAAAAAACAGGTTAAAGTCCAATAAAAGCAGGTGATTCTTCACACAGGCAAGGCTGGTCTGTGAAAGTACTGAGTAAAGGATGTGGTAGATGCTAGCAGTTTACTGTTTAAACAAAACAGCCGGGCAAATTCACCAACAGGTGTCAAGTGTGGAAAAAAAAAAGGAAAAAAAAGCCCAACCAAACAACAAACCAACAACCCACACCTAATACGCTAACTTACAATTCTCCAAATCCTAAAATTGCTTAGGAAACTATTCTGAGAGAGCATCACTATCTAAGAATTGTTAAATCCTTCCCCAGATTTTCCCCCAATTAAAGACCATTGCCAATGCAAGACAACAACTTACAAAAACCTTGAACAGTACTCCATCCATTCTTGCATAGACATCTTTCTTTTTAGCTAACAAAACCCTTCTAAACATGAGCATAATTTTCAATGCAATTGCTCATATATTAATTTCATAATTCTTCACTCATTCTGTCTCTCCCTTGCCTTCCCTTTCTCTCATTTCAGATTAAGGAAAATCCAGATGGGGTGCAGGTGCTGCAAAATGATTCAAAGGTACAATAGAACAAGACTTGCTTAGACTGAATAAAAGAAAAGCATTAAATCATGTGTCTGTGCTCCCCCACACCTGTAAAAGATTGGAGTCTTCTCAGTTTACAGCACCTTTAAGTATAGGCATACAGACTTCCTATGAAAGTCCTTTTAATTTACTGTAATTAAGGTCCCCTTCTGTAATTCTTATCCCATAAAAGGAATTGTGTTGCATTGAAAACTCTTCTTTAGTGAAGTTTTTTTCTAATTTAGGTAGCATGAGCTTCCCTCAATTCAGCAGAACAAGGAGTACACACTATGTCAGATCCTCCCTCTCTCCCAAGCAATGAAAATGCTTTGCTTGCTTCCATCATAGCTGTTAAACCTAGTTAGCTGGGGGAAGAATTCCCATATTAGAAGTCTCCCTAGAGACGAGGACTAGCTAGTTTTATAAAGACCTCATTTCAGCCCCACTTGAGGGTTAGTACTTCCCTTGGCTACTTCTCTAGAACAGGTAAGGAACAGGGGAGAAAATGGTGCTATAAGAGAAAAAAGAAAGATAAAGAAAAGAGAGAGGCCCTGGGAGAGATAAGTCAAGGAAATTATAGAGCAAGAAGAAGAAAATTAATCAGGGGCGGGGGAAAAAAGACAACCAGGAAAAAATGGAAGATATTTTAACAACTACATGTGTACATATTAATTAACAATCCATGTGATGACTAATGTCATTGGCTAATCAGCTCCCCAGAGAAAATAAGGCTGGAAGCATGCAATGACCAGCACACAGTTCTCCAACATCCTCCTTATGCTCCTGGTGAATCTCACTACAGGGGATAGTAATGATCAGTCCCAGGAGACAGCAGCCAACAGCATGTTCAGCATTTCCATTCGGTTTAGCTCATTCTCAGGACCCAAGGTAAAGTTCAGTGACACTCCTTCCTCACAACCTTCAGCTTAAAAGGGAAGCTTAATCTTTTTTACTAATTATATTAACATCATAAGTAACATTTCCTTTACAAATTTTCCTTACTCCAGCTATATCTTTGATCCAGAAGAAGTACAATCATCTGGATGCATTCATGAAGTAAACAGCTATAAATACAATGAACAAGGCAGCAAGAAATCCAAATTCAAAGAGAATAGTGAAAATGAAGAACCCAAAAATGAGCTCCCGAAGCATGAGGTAAACAAAACAGAAAATAAAAATCCAGTAAACAGTACAGCAGAAACTCTCTGGAATCACAGAGGCAATGATTCTCAAGAGGACAGCCTTGTGAAGTGTGCTGCAAAGCTTGATGTTGCAGTCAATGGTGGCAACTCCTGTGCTCAGCACTACATGCTCAGCCCCAACACAAGCCCAGTGAAAGAAACCAGTGAAAAGGGAACCTCCAGCCACTCAGAGGCTTTTTCAGCCAGCAACAGAGACTTCCATGCCAAATCAAATAGATCTGGACAAGAACTTGACCTAGAGACAGGCAGTCGGAGTAAGGCAGCCAGCAATGTGCCTAACAGTATTCCAGACTCCCAGTCTGCAGAAGACAGCATCTTTTTCAAAGGAAACTCAATACTGGAGACAGAAAACAATGCCATAAGACTGCCAGATATTGATTATCCCCAAAATGGCAATCAAACTGGGAACTATGTTGAAAAAGACAGCTTTTCAGTCAACTTTGCACATTCAGACCAAAACACTAGTGCTTCAGCAACACAGGACCAGAACCTTTGTGTAATCCCACCCTCGCTTGTGAAAGAGAACAGTATTGAGCTTTTTAAAAGTGACTCTGCAAGTTTGAGTGAGAGCCTTAGTGGTGGTATCACTGCAGTGGCTGTTGCCAAAGTCACACAGGCACGCACACACACCAACCATAAAGATGTCAATGGAGGCATTGAGGAGGAAGACGCAGAAGTTGCAGCAGCTCTGGCTGCACTGGAAGCTGCAACAGCAGGAGAAGACATAGATGATGATGATGATGATGAGTACTAGATGGTTTGCTGCTAATAAACTGGATAAGATCCAGATGTTATTTCTGGATCGATATGAACAGATATACAGCACACATGGAGAGCTGTTATGAACAGCATATATAAAAGGAGTTGGGACTAAACCTCGGTCCCTTCAGCTGTTTTATACAGCCTTTTAATTTCTGCTGCCTGAGGTACAGAAGTGCTCCCTTGACTAATGGTAATACTCTTATCTATGGCCCAAGCAGGAGGGTAAAGCATCATTTCTTCCACACAGAATATTCAGTTTAGACTCGTCTGGACTCATGCAAGTGTTTCCTTTTTTTCCTCATGAGGGTGTGTGCACACTGCATGTTCCAGGTTCACAAAACTCCCATTATTTAAAATAGGGCTATCGAAGCCATGGAGTTAGAAACCACAGATTTCCATCATTAGCAGAAAAAAAATACAAAAATGAGCCAAAGTTCTATCATCTATTCAAACGTGAAACAGGGAAGGCAGCTTGGACTGAACTTTACCATGGCTATGGCTTCATTATGGATTAAGCCTAAATCTGAGCATGTACACCAGGCATTAGAATAAAAAAATTTCTACTCGCACACCTCTCCCTTGACTGTGTTTGATACCCCATGTGTTGCTGCTTCGGTTCTTTAAAACAGCAAAAGCCCAGCCAAATCCGAGAGAATGGGTAACTTTCTGTTGGCTTAATGTGCTAAAGCAGCTCATGTAAGAATTGCATACACACTACCAGAGGCCAGAGAGAGATCACAACTCAGTCTCTACTAATTTGGAGAGATTAAAACTGGTGTAAAATTACAGCCTGAAACCTCTGAACTCCACTGAATTTTCCAGGTACATGTCACGTGTCTTAACAATACAGTTTTCAAATATGTTGTGTCTCAAACATCCCCAGCAAGATGTGTTTTGTTTATACGAAGACAGCAAGAACCAACCAGACCCTTCCTTAGCTCTGCTGTAGTCCCTAAATTTACATCAGGAAAGGGACCGAGCTTCCAAACTGGATTAAGCCTAAAATCTAAAGTTGCTTCTTGAGGGGCTGCATTTCTAATGGAGAAAAAAAAAGGGGTAGAGACCAATTTTTTTTGCTGCCAATTCAGCGAAAGTATGGTTGAAATATAAAGTGCTTGAATTTTAAACTGAAATTTTGTGGTGTCGAAGTTTTTGTTATAAACTCCTAATAAATTTTTAACCATATAAAAAATAATCTGGTGGCTTTTGTACTTTATGCATTTTCTGAATATAAAAGTTACATTAAAGAAGTTCAGTAAGATACAGCCCTCATTAGATACATGAAAACACCAACAATGTCTTTGCCTACAGTATATGCTGATTTTGATTTCTCAAAACAATGGTACTCCTAGGAGCAATTAAAAGAACCTAAAGTCTCAGCTTCTAGAAAACTATATTCAGCTACAGGCAAGAGTCACAACATTGTATCTGTAAAATAAAAAAGCTTTATATGGTCTTGAAGTATAGTAGTACTGTTGATTTCTCTACCCTTTCCTATTTTAGTAGGTCCTTCTAAGCCTTCTCATAAGTGCATACAGGTTTTACATATGCATTTGTCTTTCAAAGACCACTACAATGCTGAAAGTCGGTGAAGGTGTCGGCACATTGCCAATAACGAGTTCTGCTGAGAGTGTCACCAGCCCTGACTGTCCCTGCTCACCACCCCAGGGCTCCCCCAGCCCTGCCTGGGGCCCAGGACCCCATTCACCCCCAGACCTGCCAGCCCAGCCAGGGGCCCTGCAGAGGTGCCTGTGCTGGGGCTGTCCTGGTGCTGTTTGCTGCCCCACACCCTGGCTGGGGCAGAAGGACAGACTCTGGCTCTGAGATCCAGCCTTGCTATCCCCAGAGAGCCCCTACTGCTCACCACATCCCAGCCCCAGGGACCCAGCAGCCCCTTGCTGCACCCTGACACCAACCATGAAAAAGAATTCAAGTAAAAAAGATGTTCAAGGAAGAAATGCAACAAACACCTCAGCAAACTTACCTGATTTTTTCAATATCCACTGAATTCAATTTTCCTAACCTGAGCTCCAGCTCAAACTTCAAGTGCAAATCACAGCAAGTTTCTCACCTTGCTCCCCAAGCATGACACTGCCGAGGGTCAGAAATTCTTAGCCATTTTTCAGACTACAGTACAATTTTCACAATAAATGTGAAAGAATCATTTATTTAAGAAATAAATTTTAAATGCCACACACAATTTCCTGCATAAAAATTAGATTTTAGTAATTATGTGAGAACCAAATCTTACTCAGTCCGTCAGATGTTGATTCAAATAAACACAAACACTGCCAGCTTGAAGAATCCATTTTGTTCAGGCAATTGTGAGACTAAAATTCAGTAACTTGAGAAAACAGAAAATCACAGAGAAAAAATGCTACTTGAAGCAAGAGCAAACTGTATTTAAAGAGTTCTCTCAAAAACTACACTTTTTTTTAAGACACGCAGACACTGTAACTTCACCTCCAATCAACTATGTTTCCTGTATTCTTAGAGTATCATTTAAATCTTTCAGTTCTCCTTTGATACAGAAGAAATTAATATGGGAGTTGGTTGGCCAACATCTATTATTAGTAATGTTTCTCTACTTGATGTAATCCTTTACAAGTACGTGTGAAGACATATGTAGCAATAAAGAACAGGCAATAGGATCAAAAATTATGGTAAGAGTTGGTATTTCTATGAAAGCTTTTGCATCGTGGAAGGTCACATTTTATTTGTTATTCTTCAAAGTCAGTAACAATTTAAAGGGAATTTGCAATCTTTCATATATAAGCAAAGAGACATTGAGGAAGACTAAGTTTAGCACCTTAGCATTTGGCAGTAGGTCAACCCTGTATTATTTTAAAAATTCAGATCACTGCAGAGATTTCACATACGACAACAGGAGTGGAAAACAGCCCAGTCCACCCTCAAGGATGTTAATTATTTCCTAGAGAAAACAAAGCAAGAGTAAAACCCAAAACTTGACAATGCAGAACTCAGCTCAGCAAACAAAGTTCTACTAAGTAAGCAGGAACCTGAAAATAGATAAATTCCACAAAGATGAAGGTTTTTCCTTCCCGTTTAAAGAACAAAGGTAATTGTTTGGACAAGTGTTGCTATGGAGACTTCCATTAAAAACTGAAATTCAGAAATAGAAAATCCTATTTTCTAAAAGATATTCCAGATTTGATTGTGTATGTAAAATATAATTTTAATCATCATTTGAAGGGTGAAACAAGAAACACTGACTTGGAAATAAAATTTTAAAAATTAATCTTGATCTTATGCTGTACTTGTAGTTTCAATTTCCTAAATGTGGTTTAGTTTTCCAAACGATTAATTCTTACCAATGTATCTCATTTTGCTAAATGAAAATACAATCTCAACATTTATTAAGGGCTGTGTATATGGTATGGTTTCATGTATTTATTCAAATACCTTTATTACACATTTTAATTACATTGAAACAATGCATTCTAATAGATTATTTATCTGGAATTTTGGTATCTCTCTTTCCATGTAGATGGAAATTGTAATCCACTAAATTGCACAAGAGCATCACTTCAAAATTAAATGTAGTAAAACTTCTCTAACATGCTGAATACAAGAAGTTAAATTATGAACGTCATTCTACATTAAAAACTAATTTATTTTTAAACAATTCTGTTAATAAAGCTTCCTTTCAGACATTGTGTCCTACATTTTAGAACACAGATACCGCAAAAATGTTTAATAGTAATTGTTAGAAGCAGATTAAATTTTTTTCATTGGTCTTTTCAACATGAAATGGCCTTGGCAGAGACTTTTTTTCCTTACCATCACGAAATCAAACTAGAAACTCCCCAGCTTATTTCCTTGGCCGAGTTTTTCAAATTTCATGCATTCACATGAACTGCTAGAGACATTAGTCTTAGTACTCCCTTTTCCATTACCAGTTTTACCTGGCATCTCAGGGAGGTTTGTTTTCAAGTTTTCCTTCATCTTGAACCTTCATAATCCTAAACTTCAGATCAGACAATCCTTGAACTGAACTCGTTAAGTAAACAGAAAACAGGGAAATACTGCCTGCCCCTACAATGGTACTACTGCTGACTACTTCTGCAAATTCTGTCCCACCTACTTTGGGACTTTTTCCATTTCCACCTATGAACTGTTGAAAATTTTGAAGAATATAAATGTGCATCTTGGACTTTGTAATAAAAACTGAAATAGATTATAGCAAATTAATGCCTTAACATAAGCAGCAATAACTTCTGTTTTTTTGTTAAATGCCCTTTTAACTTTTTTAAATGGTTTAGTCCAGTTTCACAACAGAATTTATTACATGTAGCTGCTCCCCCAATCCCTACCTCTTTCTCCTTTAGTCACAGAAAAGAAATATACCCTTCTACAACTTAGTTTGGAAAACAGTGTTCTCTCAAAGAAGCAGGAAAAACACCACCTCTCTTGATTTTGTTTCTAATCCAATTGTTGAAGTACACATCCCAAGCAGACACCTCACAATGATTGTGATCAAAGGTTATCAAGCATTCTCTGCTCTGAATCTTGACTGAAATTACTATAAACAGGATTTAACAGATTTTTTGCTTTAATTCATTGCTCAATTACTATACACTAACAACTGAGAAACCTTTCATTCATTAACAAAACAAAAAACCTCAGAAGTCTTTCAGGAAGTACAGCATCCCAATATTACGTCAGGTTGAAGACAAATCAGGTAATCAACCTATGCCACAATAAAGCCATGTCACATGAAGACAGCAGTTTAAGTCATTTATTTGCTCATTAAGCTCCCTTCTGTTTACTCTGAGCTAGAGATTAGATTGATTATGAGGGTGCAGAAGCAGCGAGGAGACAAGCAACACCCTCAGCTGCTCACCTTACTCAAGCATGGCCAGATTTTCAATAATCTGTGATCACATATTCTATCCCCTCCCTGCTCTTAATATCTGGAGTCAGTACCAAGTAATTTACCTAGACTAATGCAAAATGAAAGGAAGGTAAGTGACAAAGGCAAGATAACTACAAAGCAAAATGCATGTATGAAAGTGATCAAAATTCTGTTTAGGTATTTGAGGACAAACCATAGGGATCTGGCCAAGAATAAATAACTTAGGTTGTTTCTATCTCACATCTCTTTAGCTCTTATTTGGGATCCTCTTCCAGAAATAATGTATTAACTAATTTAGGGGCATTCCTCAGATTAGCTTTTTCATAAAATCGTCAGGAAAAAAAAAAAAGATCCATGCAA
>VZUA01101835.1:9047-58200 GCA_013401035.1 Horornis vulcanius
TCAGGCATCAAGTGCCACTGAATACATTGATATCTGCAAGCAAACTTCCCCCAGTATTACTCATGAAGCCAAATGAGAAGTGCAGAAATATTTAAAAACGGGGAAAAAAAGCATCCTCTGACTGCATAATCCTCCTGAGGTTTCCAGGCCACAGAATGCAGGATAACAGCATTCCTCCCATACCAATCCCTTGCTTGAAGAAATCAGGCCTGGAATCAGTTTCTGAAACTCATTTAGCAGACCTGTTTTTCCCAAAGTTGAGAGAATAGACTAAAATTCAAAGAAATCTGCACATGTGGAAAACAATGGATGCTCCTAATTAATCAATCACTCCCCTAAAAAGTTTTAACATCTCCCTATTTTAGAAGTAATTTTTAAGCTTTTGTAAATGTTAAAATATGGTAATTTCACATGCATAATACTAAAGGAACTCAGAAGTAATTAACTGTTTAAGGGTTCATAGAAGTTTAGCTGGAAAAGAATTAATGCACAGAAATAAAAATTAACGTGCATCTCAGAAATCTCAATTCTGGAACACTGCATTCTGCCCAAATCTGTGCAACGTGATGTTGTCAGTCACAGAGGAAAAGCATGGTGGCCACCCATATTATACACATATACAGGGGAAGATACACTGTCAAACCTTATGTCAGAAGAAAATTTAGAAAAGGACTTAAATATCTTGAAATGCAAATTCTGTTTGAACGTAAACAAAGCCTGTGTATTTTGAGAGCCTCCAAAAACCCCTACGAACCAAAAAATTAAAATACCACTATGTGTAGATGAGAAAACCTCCGAAAAGCAACACCATCAGAAAGCAAACAACCCTGCAAACAGCACATGGCTGATAGGAACGTCAAAACATGGGCAAGTGGCAACACTGAAGAGTCTATCAACATTCCTTCCTGCAGCAAAAAACGTTGGTGAAATAAAGCCCATTTCACAGGGTACATTTTGCCAAATCTGACAAAAGTGCTCTCTCAGTGCTTGTCCATCCATTCACGGCAGTCATTTACAGAACTATTTGTAATCTGAGCTGCACTGTTCTCCACATGGCTAAATATTCTCTGTTGAAAACAATTTTTTAAAAAAAAAAGTCAAAAGCTGCTTGTCATGTTTGGGAAGAATTCTGATGTGCAGGGCCTGGTGCTGCAGTTGTGTGCATTCCAGGAAGGCTGCAGGTCATGCTTGACTGCAGATGCAATCGAGCAGCATTGCATGCTGGAGCTGCAGATGCACAAAGCAACAGATTTACTCGTTTGGGGTTAAAGTCTGTAAATGAATAAAGCATTGGCCACCCCGAGCCTCTCCTGACTATTCTGTATTTCACACTGCCTGCCACTGAGAGGGTACAAACTCACCTCAGGAGAGAGAGCCCTAATCTGCCTGATAGGTGGGAGATTTGTTAACTGTGATTTAGCTCAAACTGACATAAATCATGTTTGTTTCTACACAGCCATCCTCATATCACTCTTTCCACTCCAGACTGTTCCTTGATGATGTTCTTGCTTCACCTTGGCTTAGGGCTGATCCTTCCACAAAGCTCAGCTAACAGCACTTGCACTTTCATGCATTTCTAAGTATTTCCATTTTTTCCCATATAAAACATGCAGTTTAAAGCTTTAGAGAACAGAATAATCTGATATTTTGTTAAATATTAATTCAAATAGACAATATGTCTACTTACTTCCTAAACATTTTGAATGTCCCTGTGATTTCACTCCTTAAAATGTATTTTATTCAACTGACAAGAATTGCTGCAAGCAGTGACTGAGGAGCTGCTGCTCTCATTTCTTTTTCTGCTGGGCTCTGGGAGCCACTCTCCTGCACCACGCTCAGTTACTCGCTCAGATGGAGCCAAAGTCTCAGGGAACTGCATCCTTTGGCACAGGCTGGTCAGTCATCAAATAAACTGCAGGAAATCTTTCTCCTGCTGCTCAAAGAATGATCCAAAATTTCAAGGATCTAATCTCAGAGCTTCCCTTCTATGGCACACAGATTTCCATCTGTGCAGTGCACAGGGTGACTCCACAAGTGTTCCAGGCACAAATAAACCAGAGCTATGTTTTGGAGGGAGTTTTCTATTACCAGCTGTCAAACTCCCTGGTAGGAAAGGTGGTGTAACCATGTGAACCCACATGTACTTTCCCTGTATTTTCCTTGAGATGTGAAAAGCATTTGCCAGTGGACACTCTTTTGTAGAAGAGACTGTGATGCAATTGAAGAGAAAGGAGAAGGATCTTCACTGTAAGGTGTGAAATCACACACAGCATATGGACCTGTGGGCACAGAGCCAACACTGGAGCCACTCAGGCCACCACAGCCAAAGCTTTAAGGTGGCAAGCACAGCAAGGAGAAACTTCTGTGCTCCAAAATCAGAGGAAATTCTTCACATAAGGATCCACAAAGAGCCCAAATGAAGAACCAATACCAGTTTGGGGCTGAATTCCTGAGGTTTAGCCTAAAACATTTTATTCTCACACGCTCATTACTAAACACTGATTTTCTGTAAAACAGCATCATTTTACCTAACATGAAAGAAGCACTGAAATTCATTTTTCTCCCTCAGTCCCTGGGCTAATGACACATTTATCCTAAACAGGAATCACCCATCCTGTTCTTTTGGACTTGCTTTAAAAAACAAGGCAGTCACATCACACCTCACCAGATCTGAGCTTTCCCACTGCCCCATCACTGATGACATCCACAATGGTGCCTCTCACCACGGCATCTGTGAATACCTTAAATATATCACTAGCAGATCCCCAGAAAGGTGCAATATCTGCAAAAGCAGATGGTGTAATAGGCCTGGCCAGTTGGATAAAAGCCCAGCTTTTCATGCCTTAAAATCAATTGAAAGCTTGAGCAAAATGAATCCAACAGCTCTCTGAATACGTCCAGATTTGCACTTCAGCATAGTTTTTGCATGAGCAACCTCTCTTTAAAGAGTCTGGAACAGTGCTTACCAAGATAAATGGAGAAAGCATGTTGCCATGTAATGAAAGTAAAACCAGAATCTAGAATACAAACTGATGACTGCTATATAGCACATAAAAATAATGGGAAATTGAAAAGCAAGAGACAATGAGGCCAACAGCTTCAAAGGATAAAACAGTCCCCCAAAATGTCACAGTCATAACCATGGCAGAGAGCATTCATCAAAGGAACTCTCCCATAGCATGCTATTTGTCCTCCCACAACCTGAAATTTGGATTTGTATATTTTCTTCCACCACTTCACACTCAAAAGCCTCAAAGGAGCATCCAAAGTAAACAGAGACCCCATGAGAAACCCCTCGTGACCCTAAGTGTTATAATGGACTTTAATGTTCACCTTTTGAGCTGTAAGCCTACAGCAGGGGCCCTTAGGGTATATCAGTGCACCAATATTTCCAGCAGGAAGAGCCTCTCAAAAGCATGAAAGAACTTAACAGAAACTGGATTTTTTTTAATGATTTGCCTTAACATTTGCAGTGGGACTGCTATCTACAGTTAGCTATTTCAACAAAAACACCTGCTTGCTTGAGAAAAAAGGCACTCTGAGATGTATTGCTATAAAGAGATTAAACCAAAGAGGACTTCTTGAAATCCTTGAGTTCTTCAGAAATAAACTTAATCTTCCATTTGATCAAAAAGACAAAAATGTAAATCTTGTATACAAAATATATACAGGAGCAGAAACTTGTAGCACCCAGAAGCAAATATTTAACATTTAACAGTCAGATGAGGAAGTACAATATTATTAAATGTTCAACATTACAACTCCCTATCAACACTTATTTACCCACACTCACACAATGGCTAAAACCAATTTCATGCCCTGAAGCTTCACTTGCTCAGCTGGGAGAGAAGTGAGATCTTTTTCCTCCTCTTAAACCCATTAGAAATAACTTAAAAAAAAATCTTTCTTATTATTTTAGCCTAATATGATTTTTTTAATTGCTATTATTTCTTCTTAATTATTATAGGTGAGCCACAACACATGGCAGGATAAGGGGGAGTACAAATCTCTGCTTTGAGACCACAGGGGTGACAATGTGGTTTTCCATCAGAATAACCATACTCTCCATAAGGAGAATGGTCACTGATTCTGAATATTTTTTTCTGCTTGTAAAATAGAACTGGGCTTTTCACTCTACTTCTTCCTGTAACTGAAGACACGTCTAGCTCAAGGAGGATGTAGCATTTTGGGGGCAAGTCCCTCAGGTCTTACAAACTGGTGCTCTACTGGACTCTGCCCACTGGGCAACAACTCCCCTCTCATGGTCAATAAAACTCCAGGAGCTGCTGCAGCTTTGGGTTTAGTGAAGTGGGATCCTGGTGAATTGGAGAGCTTGGAATTTCCAGAAACTGAAATAAAGGTGCTTAAACAGCACCTCAGGGTCACAGGCACCATAAACCCACAAAGCTTTCAGCCACTGAATGCTGTCTCTTGGGAGAAGATATTTCTTATACAAGACCAGATTGATTCCAGTCTTGTATCTCTTGGAATCCTCTGAGCTCTTAAAAAGCCAGCCTGAAACTTGTATTCTCTTCTTCACAGAAAGATGTCCTCTGAAACCCATTCCCATATTTTGATACTCCCTTCAGTTATCAAAGAATTCAAACATTTGCCAGCTAAAACCTTGATGTTTTTAAATAGCACAATATTATCCATCCAAAGTAAAAACCACTTGAGCAAAAAGTATCACTGCTTGGTTTTGCAGTTAACATTTCTTTATAACTTCATTTAAACTTAGATTTCCTTATTCAGGGCAGTATTCTTAAATTTCTGAAACTTAAGGAACCATAAAAATGTATAATAAGAAGAAAAATACATGTTGCCTTCAACAAAAATACTTTGGAAATTGGATATTTGAAAGATAACAAATTAAATTAGCTGGTGGTCTTAGTGCACTAAGAAAAAGCAAAAGACTTCTTAGAGTGGTGGCAAGAAAGAAGATATTTCTGCAGTCTATTTTTTCACCAATTTGATGTTCACATGCAATTTACAAACCCAAATAACAAAAAAGCCCACATTATTTGGTTCACACAAATTATTTCCTCCCAAAAAAAAAAAAATAAAAAAATAGGATAACATATTACAGTGCAAATCTCTGAGCTAATTTAAAATTTTAAAAGGGAAGCAAACACAGCTCTGGCCAGAGCCTCTCACAACAGCCCTGTCCCTTCCTTTCCGTGTTCCTGCACACTTGGTAATTCCTCTCCTTCATTTCTCCTTTGCCCTTCCTGCTCTCCTCACCAACTTCTCTCTGGACTCCAGAATTCACAATTTTGTGCCTGCAGTCCTGGTCTCTGCCTCTGCCCTGCACCTGCCCCTCAGGGCACTGCTGGATATTTACACCTCATCACTTTTAAATCAGCCCCAAGTCAGGCTCTAGGGCCAAAATGTTTAACCTACAAGTTCTAGATGTTATAATAACATGTATTAAGTATTTCTTTAAAATCCTTCTGCCCAAAGGCAATTTTTTTTCAGTCAAAGCAACTTTAGTTGGGATTTTCACCTAGTGTTGAAGTTATTCTAATATTTCTATCAAGCTGAACCTATCTAAATAACCTGTGTTTTCAAATTAAGGAAACATCACTGTTAAAGCAGTATCTATATTTTCAAATTTTAATCAAATTCATTGAGAAACCTGCCACAAAGAAAACAAACCCATATATCGCAAAAATTCTTTCTTTTTAAATCCCTGGAAATGTTTGAAGTACAACTTTCTGACAGAACCTTACTTCAGTATTAACTTCAGAGTTGGGATATTCTGTGCACAGAAGTAATGTCCTGCACTATAATATCACACAAACCTGAGCTGTGTCAACTGAGTCAGAGCTCTGCCATAATGTCATTATCTCTCCTGAGTACCACAGCCCCACTGTGAGAAGCTTTTGGCACCTTTCATTCATTCTTGTAGCAATAATTGACATTTCTGACCTAGAAAGGTTGTGATCCTTTCAAATCAAAACTAGAGTCTTGTAATTGTGTGGGTACTTTTTTTCCTTAAAACAACAAAGTATAACCATTGTATCTCTACAATAGACTTAATTTTCTGTCAACTCCCTCTCAAGGCACTGAATTGCCACATTTTCAAGATATTGGTTTTCAAGAGCCCTTCCCACTCTACACCAACCTCTGCATCAAGCCCAGGCAGCAGCTCCAGGAAATGTAATTACTGAACAGCCTTGTATATTTTGTAACTTGAACTGGAGAGCTCTATTCTTCTAAATTCCCCTAATCAATCTTTAGCACAAGAAAAACCTTCTAATTGGAGCCACCAGAAAAAAAAAAAAAATCCCTTATTAAAAGACCACACAACAGAAAGGAAAGAGAACATAAGTTTTGGGTTTGTTTATTTTACATAAACTGTAGGAATTTTTAATCCCTTCAAGGAGATTCAAAGCAGTTTGGTAAATGTATGCCATTTCTCTGCTAGTCAGTATTTCTGTCATCATTTACCAGTTGCTTTAACTTAAAAAGATAATCCATACTTTGTTCCTCAAGCAACGGGCATACATGGATAACAAAATAACCTGAAGACAACATAATTGTCTTCCTAGCAATGTGCCCCCAAAAGAGATGAAACTTCAGCTTAAATATATTAATTTGTTGCAAAGAAAGGATTAAGCAGTTGGTCCCTAGTTCTGGTACAGAGCATGGTCAAGACCCAGCTGTGTGAGACCTGCAGCTGCAGGCACTCTGTTGTCCCTGCTCACACAATTTACTATTCACACAACTCCACTGCAGGAGTTGTGCAGTCTCTGCAATGCTCAGGTCAGCAAACACGCTGTGCTTAGACCATGATCAACTCAAATTAAACCTTCCTGAAATATCCCACCTAAATTTAAATGGTTTTCCTTGGTCTTTGCACGTTTTTGTTCCGCAGAATTTCAGCAGGCAAGACTCCCTAACATCAGAAGGGGAGCTCTGAAGGCCTCACACCTGCAAGCACCTCAGGGACTTCACCAACTCATCAACACCCAAACGTGCTCCTCCCCTGAGGCTGAAGTTCCATTTGCATCCAGCCCTTCAGGAACCCACACTGCCATCCTCCCTTCCCAGCTTTCCCCACCATTTAACCCAACCCAGGTACCAAGCCATGCAAGCACCAAACCCTCCTGGCTGGGCATCCTGCCCCAGGGCTCCCCTTGCACAGCCTGCTCAGCACATCAGGCACACACACCCACTGCCTCTGCACATCCCTGCTCACACCCCGCACTCCCTGCTCACACCCCGCACTCCCCCAAGCACCTCTGGGTGCTCTGTGTTCCACAGAAAGTTAATGTTACACAAACTTTAATGGGCAAAGTTAAAAAGGCTTCGTGGTCTTCCACACCTGTACCATGGGAGGGAACAGCTCAGGAGAGCTCACTGTAAGGAAATCCATCAGAGCACGTTACAAATTAAACCTGCCATGCCCAGAATTCTTTCTGCTTTTGCTGTGCCCCTCTGTGTGTCAGGTTATTCTCTAACTCGCTAAAGCCTAATGACAACAGACTTTTGACACAAGCGCTTTCCAGGCTTCTCACTTTTGAGAGTGCAACAGTCCTTCCAAAAAGGTGAAAGACCTTGAGTCTACAAAAAAAAAGGCTTGAAGAAAACTCTATTTTGTACACTCCAAAGAGCAACATTTGGACGTAACATGCTACAGTTTTTTAAAAACTGCATTTGGACAAAGTACTCAGTGACATGATACAGATTTTTTTAATAGGCAATATGTTAGATCCCAGAACACTTCATTTTCTTTGACATTCACAGAGAAGAAGAAAAAGCTGTTAATTCTACAGCAGCATTCTAAACAAACCCCCATCCAAACAAACAAGCAAAACCAAGAAACCAAACCAAACAAAAAACCAAACCAAAAAACAACTCTAGTATTTTGTCTCAGATGACCATAATTAGAATGCTTTTGAACAGAAAAGATTGCATGTTAAAAACTTCTCTGAAGCAAAAGAACGCTGAAAAGGGATGAAAATGCTTCATCTGTTCTCCAAACTGCAGGGACTGCTTTCAGTACTCTCCAGCAGCTACAGCTCTGCTTTGGAGCATCTTATACTAATGATGTGTTGACTGACAAGCAAATAAAGCTGATGATTCTGTAGATGAAGCAATCAAATTGTCACAAACTTAGCAGGCTGGTTGATTGTACCAACACCTCAGTCCTCCTTGGGCTCTCTCACTCTGCAATGACACCTTGGGCAAATTCCTGCTCATCCTGAACAGAGCTATCTGCTCATGAACATCAGTTTCACAATTCCCCCAGACATTGCTCCAAAAAACCAAATCATCTTTTTTGCATGATTACAGATGAGGGTAAAGTTTGCATTAGTGTCTGAGGCATCTCAAAAGTGCAAAATATCACCCAGAAAAAGAAAGACAGCTAATTATGAGGTCAGAAAAAACTTATCTGACAAGATAATGATTCTCTTTTAAAATGACTCCAGGTAGAACCAGAGGAGTGTCACAGTGATCTCCAGATACACTTCACAGCTTAGTTCTAGCTCCAATAGTCAATTGAAAGCAAACACTGCAAAGGAAAGTGCAACATAGTAACAAAAATTGAGTTTTAATTTTCTGAGAAAATTTTCAGAGATTACCACAGGACAGAACTTGGACTGAACCCAACATGTGTTGTTTTAAGTGCTTAAATTTGACTTCTGGTGATCTGCTTGTATTTTAACATATTTAGAGGAAATTAACTTTTTTCTTTCCTGCGCTGTGAGCTGATGCAAATGCATTTTATCCAGCTGTACCCTGTCCTAATTCCACTGCAGGGGCACCCTGCAATATTCCTCCTCCTTGGAGTGCTCCAGGCTTCCCAAGAGGAGCAATAATCCTTTGGGAACTGACTGCTCCATTCTGCTGGACCAGTCCTTGTTTCCATAGTGGTATCAGCTGACAGATTTACCATTTCATCCAATGCTTCATCCAATTTTCATACCTGAAAATGTAATTTAAAATAATGGTGCTCTTTAGGGAGGGAAGGGAGTGTTGGTGTGGAATTATTCTCCTTTAATATCTGCTTACAGATCCAGATACATCACAAAAGCTGCTGGAGAACAGTAGCTTTAATGAAAGGCTGGTTTCCATGGAGAACAAAAAAGGTCAAATCATAATTTATTGAAAAGAGTTCAACTCCATCACTTAAGCCTGATACACACTTTTGAAAATAATTAAAAAATGGCACCTCTGCCAATTGCTTGCATGGCTTATGATCTGCAACTTGAAGGCAACATCTCAGGTAAAGGCTCTCGTGAAAATACATTTTTGTTGCAAATGAGAAGTTGATGGGAAGATAAAGCAGGTGAAAGAGAGCTACAGGAAAGAGAGCTGCATGTCATGCACTCGTGGGGTGAGGTGTGCACAGAGAATTTAATTTCTGTAATTAAATGTCAGGCTACATAAAGCAAGAATATAATTAGTTCAGCATAATTTAGTGCCATTCAGATGGAACTGGAGCCTTGTGTACTCACCAAACAATTTGTACTAAAACAACACAAGCTGTTCAAACAAATTGACATTTTTAATTCCTACTCTTAACAGACCTTTATTATCAGTTTCTGAGAGAAGATGTTTATTACAAAATCTTTCAAAATACTTTGGAAGGATGAGACTAGAAAATGCCAAAGCCATCACAAAATAAGTGAAGATAACACTGCAATAGTGTGCATTCTCTTGTCAGAATCATCTTAAGAGAGGTAAAAAACCATAGGGAAAAAAGAAAAAAAGGCAAAATCCTGAACTTGATAAATTGATAATTTTTTGAGGTTACTCAAAACCCTCTGCACTTTGAAGAAATTTGGGCACTGAAAAGGAGAAAATATAAGGGAAATCTGCTGGTCTTGATATTGTTCAAGATACCCCCATTATGAAAACACTCTTTATGCCAAGCCACTCAAGAACTGAATTTTCTGACATCCAAGACGAATTTATTTCATACCAATACCTTTAATTAATAGGAAATAGCTCTATAAACACCTTTACGTTCAGAGAAGATGCATTAAACACCAATTGTCCTGAATTTAATTCTTATCTGAAATTCTTACTCAAGGAAAAAAAATAAAACTTTAAGAGATAAAATTCAGACAAGAAAAAAACAACAAACAAAACAACCACACCCCTAAAGAAATTAAAATTTTGTTAACTAATGCAAAATGCAATCCAATTAGCAGTTTCCTGGTTTTAAATTTACTCCAGGCATTACTGGATGAGCTTATGTTCCAAAACTGCATTGATGCTGCTTTAAAAAAAGAAAAAAAGTCCCCATCATCTTCATCACAGTCAAAGCAAGTAATCGTGCATTTTATGCATTTATTGCTAATTATATTTGGAATGTGAACCATGTTGCTCCCTAGCCTTAATCTCATTTAAGAAAAGATTAACCTTTCTTGACTTTTCACCACAGAATCAACTCCTGAGAATGACAACATGAGAATGGACACAGGACACTCACACATCCCCTTAAAGGTTACAGCACATTTCCAATTACTCTCATATTGCTGCATCAGACCACATAATCTGTTTACAAGAGAGAATTTCTGCATTTCATTAAGTTCTAATTAGAAAATACTGAAGGGTGTGTCAGAACAGTCCCTTTCTGTCCAAGACAGAAAACGTTTTGATTCTGAACACAAATTACTGCAGCTCCACGGTGCTGGAAGCTGCATAAAGACCCTCACAGCTGAATATCTAAGGTAAAACCTGGCCAAAACATTAAAATAACCTGAAACACATCTAGAGCAAATGAGCAATGCTGACAGTGAACATGACTTAGCTGGATCAAGCAGAGTACTGTTCCCCTCCAGAATTACATTCCCAAAGGAGTAATTTAAAATTAAGCTTCCTATCTGACCAATACTTAGCCCCATATGTATTCACGTAGTTGGAATATCCCACAAAGGCTCTCGTGCTGCCCACTTCAAGACTGAGTTCACTTCCATTTTTAAATATCTACACGGGGGAAGGGTGTGAAGGAGTGTTGATAGCTTGAAGCTGGTTCCACAAGCACACCAATAAAAGGGAAGGAATTCTTCCAGAGAACAGTTCATGCACAGATGCCACAGCCTTGAATTTACAGGAAACCCACCATCATCAAAGAGAAGTGTTACAAGCCCTGTGAGGAACATCTGAGGGAGCTGGGAGTTCTCAGCCTGGAGAAAAGGAGACTCAGAGGTGACCTTACCACTCTCTACAGCTCCCTGAAAGGTGGCTGTGGGCAGCTGGGGTTGGTCTCTTTCTCCAGGCAGCACTGACAGAACGAGAGGACACAGCCTCAAGCTGTGCCAAGGGAAATATGGGTTGGATATTAAGAAGAAGTTTTTTACAGAAAGAGTGATAAAGTACTGAAATGATCTGTCTGGGGAGGTGGTGGAGTCACCATCCCTGGATGTCTTTAAGAAAAGACTGGATGTGGCACTTGGTGCCATGGTTTAGTTGAGGTGTTAGGGCTGGGTTGGACTTGGTGATCTTGAAGGTCTCCTCCAACCTGGTGATTCTGTGAATTGTGTGAGAGCCAGAATGTGAGATGGTGCAGCACGAGTGACACACTCACTCAGGCATTTGGCATTTGAGGAAGGAACTGGTAAAGCATGGGCTGTTAAATTCCTGCCAGCCGGCTTCCTCCCGGCCCAGACCCCACTTCCAGGGCAGCACAGAGCTCTGTGCTCCACCTGCGCCCCACACAGCCCCCAAACACCAGGGCTGTGCAGAAATAAATAACTGTTAACCCACCTCTCCCCCAGAGCTGAGCAGAGTGAAGGGATTAAGATGTATCCTTTTGCTCCAAAGTGGCTTTGTGACAAGCAGGGCAAGGCGCCGCATTAGAAGGCGCAGGGTAAGGTAACCAGTCGTGTTTTGGACCCTCTCTCTGCCAAATACTTTCTTAAGCTAATATTGATACTTTAACCACAGCTCGAATTCTCTGACTGAAGTAAATATGCCTTTATAGTGGATTGCTTTTTCTGGACATTTGCCACTCCAGACATTATCCTTCGTTAATGACAGAAATGGGACTAGCCCTTGTCGAGGAACTGCTTAAGAACACACATTCTGCTTTTTCTTTTTGTGAGCACAGAATATGGAAAGCATTAACTTGTTGAACTACACACAGCAAATATGCCTTTAAAAATTAAACATTTTAGCTTCTCTTGGTACATTTAATTCTCATCCCCAGGTATTTTCTAAAGTATTATTCTCACATGCCCTTGAATTTAGACCTCATTTCATCTCTGCAGAGCTCCCAAGCAGCAGATCTTGTCAGACAGTGATTTGATTCGTCACACTACAGTGGGTGAGATGGATTGTGCCCCTGATCCTGCAGCACCAAGTGAAACGACACGTTTCCTGCACATTATGGAACTATATATCAACCCTGAGCACAGCTCTGTGCTGCCTCCATCAACAGTCCCCAGATTCCCTCAGCCTCTTGCTTCTCAACTCCAGCATTTCCCTTAAAAATATTACAAATAAAACCAGATTAGTTTAACTTTAAATAGAATATAAAGATTCACTGTCTGTTGGTGGGGGTTGTTTTTGTTGCTGGGGTATTTTTATTCAACTAAAGCTCTTTTTCCATTAGCAGGGCTCTGTCAGCTTTGCTAACTGGACACAAACTGTGGTGCCAATGAAATCATTTAATCTCCAATAATTCAGTCCAAGAAAACATGCAGATAAAATCACTGTTCCACTGAGGTGACATCCTAACAGTGCAGCAGCAAGGAAAGTCAGAGATCGTGGCTACAAGTGAGTCATGGTGATGCCAAACCCATCACCACAGCTGTCAGTAAAACCTCACAGCACCATTTATCTGCAAGAGCTGTTATTACACAGCACCATTAAAAACCCTACAAGTGAATAACCATGTTTCCTTCAGAAACAGCACAAAATGCTCCATTCCTAAATTAAATTCAGTAGATGGAATTTAAGGAGTTGATTGTTATTTCTTTAAAGACAAATTTTAATATCACGTTTCAAAAAATCCTTTAATACGTTTTTATTATTAAAAACTGGTTGCCAAATATCAGCAGCAGTTCCCATGAAAGTCACTACAAACAAGTTGAGTCTTGAGGAGTAGACACTCAATCTGCATGGCAGATAAGCTCTTCTTCCCCATCTGCCATGCCCCTAAGACACACAGGCAACACTACTCATTTTAATCACTCCAAGTTTGTATTTTCTCCTCTGGACAGTGCCTTTCTGTGAGTATGTGATACCTGGCAAGAAAATAAGCCATGTACAACAAGTGCAGAGTCTACAGAGACCTCCCCCCGTCAGCAGTTCCCTGTCACTGTGTTTGAACAGGTTTGCACAGCTTTAGGTAGCTGAGTTTAAGTTAATTGCTGAAGGGGACTCGCAGTTGCCAATGCCCACACGCACAAAGGTCACAGTGTTCTCAAGATTTACTTGCAAATAGTCACAAACACTGAATTTCCATTCATTTTAAAACTCCCAACATTCAGAATCCTCGTGGAGAATTATATGACTCTCCCAGAAGGGAGGAGAATAAAGACAAAACTTTGGAATCCATATATACTCTTCTCATAGCTGATTTCCCAAATTTTGCATTGGCTATTTAAAGGACCAACCAATGCACAGATTTTTAGAAGTGTTCTTCAGTTGAAGCATCCACAACTATAATATGGAAGATTTTTAAAAAGTCACAAGCCATCAAGAAGAGCCATGCAGAAAGTGACTTCATTAAGAGAGAGTGATGTAGAGATGATTTTCTGTTCTGAGATTTGGGTTTCCAGGGAGGTTGTTTTGATTTGTATTGTTTTTCTATTTTGTATTTTTTTATTTATTTATTTGAATTGAAGGTTGCAAAAACAATTGTATAACACAAGTCACCAGCCACTTCTGCTTCTATTTCTGATGACTAACAATAGCCTTCTGCAAATTACTGTAATTTCAAAAAGGATAGGAATGAAACTAAACATCTCCTCCATGCATCTCTTTCTCGCATTCCTTTTATTGCTTCCTACTTTTCCACACATAACCAGCAGTGAAAAAAACCTTAAAGTGTGTTTTTGTTCATTCAGTTAGGATTTAAATTTCAAAGATAGCAAATGACAGCACTATGTTCATAGTCCTCTGAGGAAAGAAAATGCAGTTATTGAAGCCACTCATACAGGGCATGCAGAATATCACTCCTCACAGCAGGCAGCCAAGCAATAGCTAAAAACACAGCAATTTCTTAAATTCAAATCCTGTCCTGCACATCAGGTGCCAGAACCTCCACAACAGGAAGAAAAGTGCCATTATCCAACCTGCTGTTGTAAGGAAGCACCACCTTCTGTGTATCCAAACTTAAAAAACCTTGGGATGGATTTCTAGCTCTCACTGCTTGAAAAAAGTTGGTCTTCATCTACAGACTGAAATATTGAATTAAATGGCCACTATTAGCATAGAGGAAAAAACCCCAACCAAACCCGTGGTTTGCCCACAAGAGGAACTAAGGCCAAATTCTTCATTTTCAGAAAAGTTTAAATAAAGTTTCTACAGAAGACCAAAGCAGGATCAAAGTGTTATCAAATGGTTCTACGGTGAAAAGAAAAAAAAGAAAAAAAAGAAAAAAAAAAAAAAGCGCCAAAACAAACAATTAGTCTTCAGCGGGATTACAAATATATTTACAAACAAGGGCTGAATTCAGATAATGGCCTGTTAAGCAGCCTGACCTATTTCCTAAATGCAGGAGTTAATTTCCCATTTAGAGCCAGATGCTCTTTAGCTCATTTTCAAGGCGACTTTCCCTCGCCCCTAATCTACTTCATCTTGGAGTTACTGCCAGATTTTCAATTTCACTAGTAATTTATACAAAAGGAAGATTTTTTCATTACATTTGAACTGACTCTGCAGAATCTTTTGGTATATCTGAGAGCTGATACTATTACTGATTTAACTGAATCCTGTAACAATTGTGACTATAGATGCAAAGACAGGTAGCTTCATATAAATGCTGATAAATATTTAGAAATGCAAAAATTTGTTCTGTGCTGTTCGTGGCATGTATCTGGCTTTACAATTCAGATCTGTCAAATATCACAGACACAGCTTTGGAAACAACACAACACCTTAACCGAGAAAAAAATGTCAATAAAATGCAGCCTCAATAAATACATAAATAGAAATTGCCTGCTAACAGCAAATAAAGTTTGTTGGGGCAGCTAGATATTATTGTTCTTTGTGCTTTACCCAAGGAGGTTTTATACATCAAAGCTGCAGGTGTCATGTCACCCACCAACAAATGTAAATTGAATGCAATCAGCTCAAGAGGCTGGCTTCCATTTCAGCTCCTGTAAGGTTATACAGAAAGGCCCCAATCTTCTTAATGGGGCTTGCATAGCTCTGGGTGCCACATCAGGACAGCAAACAGAAAAGGGAATTTCACTCACCAAAAAAAACAAATAATAGAAACAGAAAGAAATAAGAGCCCAGAGGAACCAGCTGCTTTATTACAGCAAATTCTGTAATGAATAGTGATCTCCCAAATACTGCTTTTGCTGCAAAATTCACTGATAAAACTGTGCTTGCCTGAACACCACCAGCTAATGCAAGTTTTAAAGATCCCAAAGAACCTTCACACTTACAGCCATCAAAATACACCCACACGAGTTTCTAACTCTGCCACTGAGAAAGAAACAAGCCAAGCAGCATTTCCTCTCCCTGCTCCTCCTCCTCTCCCTGCAGTCAGCTGCTTTGTGCAGGGATCTGGACTCTCCCCTCCCCTCCCAGTGCTGCTGGGTGTCCCTGGCAGCAGAGGCACTGAGCTCCTGCTCAGGGAGTGAGACCTGGGCAATGCCCTCAGCCCTGGGCATCCCCTGGGCACCAAACACCAGCAGGAACAGCCTCCCATGGCACAGAGAGAGGTGGAACTGTGCAAATGACAGCAGCTCCTGCTGACAAGCCAAACTGCTCTTTATTTGCACTGATTACCCAGACTGAAGCCAAGAAGCTTAATTTCAATTAAAAAAGATTACTTCACAAACTTTTTTCAGCTGTTTTCTGTTCACCTAATAAATCTTTGAGAGCTAAGCTCTGCAGCATCCCCAGTATCTCAGTCTGTGTTGTGATGTCTCCTCTGTCTGCAGCAGGATTCTGGGGTGCCTGTGCCCGGGAGCTCTGCTCATCCCCCTGGTCACTGCACTCACTACCTGGGCCTGGGCAGCCAAAACCATCAGCTCTGACTCTGTGGGTGCAGCCACTCCCTTTTCATCAGTTCTGCTGAACCTTGTGATGACTGCTCAAACACCAAAGCCAGCCTTAGGAGTTCTCTCCCTCCTCCCCTCCCAAGCGCCAAGAGGAGGCACAAACACATCCTGTCCTTAGGCACAAAAATAAACATTTACCTTCCAAATAAACACTGCTACCTTATTTGGGAAACTTTTATGAAGTCAAAAGGTGACAGAAGTAGCAGCTTTTTTACAGGAAAGGGAGATGCACTAAATGAAGAACTTTTAAAAATAATTTCAGCAAAATAAACTGATTTTTCCCCTACTTTATAATCAGCAGAAGTTTGTGAATCTTTCCACACAGAATACTTATGATTAATCAGACCCTTTCGTCCAGAGGTTAAAATTACCATTGATTTGCTGTGAGCTGCTAAATTAATTGTCCTGAAATGAGGCAGTTTTTCAATTAGAAATTGTTAATGTGTAGACAAAAGTAAGGTGGACATTTACAGGGAAGGTTTTTAACGTACTTTATACTTCAAGAGAATGAAAACTACGTAGAATAATCATTCTTCTAAATTCTCAAATAGTTAATACAGACAAATTGAGCAGCTGGCTTCCTGCCTAAATAAATACAAGAAAATTGTTTGGGTTATTTGGCTAACTGGATTTTAAAAAGCCCAGTAGAAAAACACGCATAGGTTTCCAAAAGCAACTACTGAGAATATTTACATTACAAGGCTCTGCATCCCTGTGCAGCTCTGAGGAATGGTCATTAGCTCTCCACCCTTCCCCACCTGAAGCACGCTGGGTTCCACTGTTTTACAGCAGCTGCTTTTCTGTACAGCTGAGTTTGCTCATCACTGAACAGGACAAGCTCATTCAGCCCCCACTGCTGCTGGCAGGAGCAGCACAGGCAAGAATTCCCTGCCCCAGGCACCTGCAGAAGTGTTTTCTGGCTGTACTCAGCTTGCACCGTTTGTCTCAGTGCTTCCCATTTTAATTGCGGCAGGAAAATCGTCTGACAGCTCCTTACAGGGGGCAGATCAGCTGAGGGAGGGTCACTGATAAGGGGCACGGACCAAATTCACTCTTATCTCTCCCTCTGATAATTCTGCAAACAAGGGAGAAGCTGCAGAACTGAGCTTTAAAGTCTGCCTGCCTTTTTGGGATGAGAAAAAGCCCCAAACAGCTGTACACTCTCTTCTATTTAAAGACTGACTGAAGCTTTCTGCATCACAAGTTCACTAATAGCAAAAATCCACTCTGAAGTGAAGCTGATGAGCAGGCCTCCTCCCAAAATGCCTAAGCATAAGTCAGAGATGCAATCTCATCTCCTTTTTAAGTTTATATTTACTTCTCTATTTCTCTGCATAATCTCTTTTTGCAGCAAGAGTTATTTTTAACATACAGACTGTATATAAAAAGCACTGATTACCTTCCATCAGATGAAATTACAATTTAAAAAATAAATGGGGGAAAAAACAGACAAATCTAGCAACACTTGTATATAGAATCTGCTTGATACAGATCTATAAATAGACAGCAAAATTCATAAAATAGACAAGGGAAAATCAATTTAAAGTATACAAAGGAAAATGTTAAGTTTATCTGGCCTTACATTATGTCCAAAATAAGCACCAAAGTAAAATTTGTACACCCCCTAACCCAGAAGAGAGATGCCATGGTAACTACACCTGTGATTTTGCATTTCTATGGTACAGTCAATGTACACTTCATATCAAGAGTCCAAACTAACATCAGAAAACAAATAGTAAATAAATATTACAACCAAGCCAAAGTTAGGCTAAACAACACTCACAATGGAAATAGCAGAGGTAACACTTATACACCCAGTTGAGAAAACAGATATATTTCTTATTTCTGAAAGACAAACCTTATCAGGCAGAACAGGCTCCATGGGAGAACGGCACATTTTATCACCTAAGTATTTTCCCATTTTCACATTTATATTGGAGAACATTTCCAAAAGCAGGTTGGATTTAAGCCATTAATCAATATTCTAACACTTCTAACAGTACAGAATTATTATTCATTTTAGTGTTGCAGTTTAAAAAAAATGCTGAAGTTAATTCAAATCTCTAAAGCCATAGAGGTTAATGCTTTGATCAGCCTGTTAAAACAAATGCACATCTATTTATGATTTTGAAAAGATCCATGTTTAATGTTCTTGCAAGGCTCCAGGGGTACTTCCACCTCCAGTCAGTCTGCACTGACAAGTCACCACCTCAATCCCTGCTCAGGCTGAGCTGAAGGAACACCATCATCCCATTTCTGAGTAAAATCCCACCCCCAAACCCTGCAAGCAGCCAGAGGAACCATAACTCAGATGGAAATGCCCCACAGGAACTCCTGCACGGATCAGCCCCACAGCCCAACCCAGGCACGGGAGGTTCTACACAGAATCCACCTCTCCTCCTCCCTCTCACTCACCTCCAAACTCCTCTTGTGTTCCCAAAGATTTTTCCCCACACTTTAACCAGTATTTCAAGTTAACTTAGCTCTGATTTGACACCTACTGATAGATATTTTCTCATCTGCCACAGCAGTTCTGCTTCACAGGATTTCCCAGTGCAGAACAGCATCACCCGGCTCGTTCTCATTACCCAAACACACAAATGGACAAAGAAAACCAGGAGTTTACAAAACTCTAATTTCACACAACATTTACTGAGACACAGGACACAGGCTTGTGAGACAATCTTTGCTAGCAAGAAGTCAGATGAGAAAAGAAACAAACAATCAAACAAAGTTACAAGGAAATGACAAACTCAATCTTTCTATTCAAAGGTGACCAAAAGGTTTCCACAGCTTGAAATGAGACCTTGACTCACCTTGGCTTTGCTCAGGAAAAGCAGAGATGGCCAAGCTGTGGAGTACATTTTCTGCTTGTCTGAATAGAAGACTAAAACCATAAGTACACTCCATCACTAGGTCCAGCCTAGTTGATGTTAATACTCAACATCAAAGAAAAATTCAAATTCACTCCTCAAAAAATGTCTACCTGGATTAGTAAAGTCTGTTTCTCTTCCTGTGGCCCAAGTATCACTCAGAGAACATTCTTGTGAATTAAACACTACGTTCAACTATATCTCATTACTACTGAAGCAGCAGACTTTTCTCTGAATCCAACATTCACAGCCTCTATTCCCAGGAGATTTTTTTAATCACTAGAGAGAGAATTCTGCTCAGAATTTCCTGGGACAGCTTAGAGCCATCTGAGTGCTAAATTCTCCTCTTGATTTGTCTGTCAAAGCCATCCCCAGAATTTTTATGAAACACCTTAGTAAAGCTCCATCTGTTTTGTGGCAAAACAGCAGAACTTCACCAGAAGCACTGTAGCTAAGAAGCATTTAGGCTCTAAATCTGCATGTCTACCAGCTCACCTTAATTCAGAATAAAGTCACTGCAAATGCACACAACTGACTTGCAGCTCATGATATAAAAGTGTGGGCAAATGCTTTTAGATACCACCCACACACAGAACCCAGTTTGTCCATATCACCATCTCTCCCCCTTTCTGCTGGTTGTTATTTGGAGAGCAGCTCTGACCTGGCACCCTCAGGGACTTGATTTCAGAAGAAATACAGAAAACCTACACAGCAATCCAAATAAGGGTGTGAGGTGCAAAGCAAAACCCAGCAACAAATCAGCCCCAAGGAAATCAAGGCAAGGTTGGCAGACAAGCATTAAAATAAGTAAGTGTCTAAAAAGTAAATCTAGTCTATCCTGTTTGCAAAAACACAATTCCCTGACTAAGGGGTTGATTTGGCCTGTGAAAATCACCCACTCTCACAACTGTGGAGGTTTTTTCCATGGTCACTCAGCCCTGCTCCACCAGCCTCAGAATGGAAGCTGACTCTGGCCTCTCTTTTAATGTCCTTTTTTCCCTTTAACACTGTTATCCTGCAGGAGAGGGAAGGAATCTTTCATTTTGCCATGCACTGCTTCTGTTCTCAGAGAATATCCTCAAAACCACACAATCAAAACATTTCCCAGGATTTGCAGCAACTGCTATTGAAAATTAATTACCTTTATCAAGTTTGATATGGAAGGAGGTTATAAACTGCACCATGCAGCTCTAAATGTTTCCAGGATTGGTAAAAACTGTGACTTTTTGGAATCAGTTTGCCATAAACCAGCAGGGTTTGCAGGAGGAGTCTGCAGGACAGTGACAGCTCATAGCTGAACAACAGAGAGGTGCTGCAGCATGCAACTACAAATACAGCAAGGTGCATACAGGGAAGAAAGACTGTATTGAAACAGAAGCAGATTTTTCTTATTTTTAAGGAGTACACTGTCTGTTTTCTATAGGTATAGTTCTGAGCCCAGCATGGAGTGCATTCAAGGTGCAATTTTTAGTCTCTCTCTGAACTCCAGTTGCTCTTTCCCATTCTCCCTTTAGAAAATTTCATGATTTTCAAGCCATGTATTTTCACATCAAATAGTTCCTTGAGCACACCTTTCCCTCCAGCAACTGAACCTCAGCACTCTCAGTACTTGGAAGGCACATTAGTCTGGAAATTTAGCCTCACTTGAGTACGGCAGCCAGTAAGAACAAGATGGATGGTTTGCTATCAGAACAACACGATCTGATGTCTGACAACACAAGCCTTGCCCATCAGGAGCTCAGACAGCTCCTTGCAGATAAGTTTCTGGAACATTAACTTCTACACTTGCAGTATGTTGACTGCCAGGAGCCAGACCACACAGATCACAGTTGGACAGAGCTTTCTAGCTGTGCTCACTTTTGACAGAGACAATAACTTACCATATTTATGCATTTGTGATTTGGTTTGTGCTGTTAAACTATTGCCAAACACAAGCCTGCTACACTCATTCCTCCCTAATACCTTCAGGAATCCCAAGAACCAAGTCATCTTCAAAACATGCATGAATACCTCACATATGGAGATCTTCAAAGACAGAAGATTCCTCACCAGATTCTTTGCACAACTTTCAGCAGTTGTACATTTCCTTTTCGCATCTTGAGCTGATGACAGGGAACAAGATGCCAGTTTTTCCAGGCACAGGAACACACTGCAAAGCACTCTCACACCATGCATGCGGTTGTCACAGACCTAAATCCTCTTCCTATGTGAGATCAAAACATTTCACACGCAGCACTACATGAAAACAACGTAATTAAAAACATTCTTCAAAGTGACTGACTGTGTCAATCATTATGGTACTCGTGCATTTGCACTGCAAATCTCTTCTACACATCTGGGCGTTTTTAGGCTTTCATCTGGTTTTAAGAATGCTGAAAACTTTGAGGAATTCCTATATGCTTCCAGGTAGCTCTGTTAGCTCTCCATCCTTTGAAGACTGTCCCACAGTTCATACCTATTCCTCCCTCCACTTCATCCCCAAATTTGCCAAGGGCACCAGTAATATTTGTCACTGGGTGCACTGGGAACACACCCAGCACTACAGCAGAGCACTGCCTCAGCCTCTCACTCCAGGATTATGTGCCCAGAAGTTCTTGTGGTGACCTCCTAATCCCTCAGCTAAGTGGCTGAGATTTCCTCAGAACTACCTTTCAGACCCTGCACGTCTCTCTGTGCAAACAGAGTCCTCAATGGAGCCACAACACGAAACAGACACACACTTGGTGCTTATCCATCCCATTTATCCTGTAGGAATGAAACTCACCCAAAACCCAAAGTCTCAGGCCAAACCAGAGACTCAGATGTCACCTCGAGTGAACAGCTTTATTTTTGGGAAAAACCTGGCTATTACTTCTACGTTTGCCTTAGCTACTTAGTAAATGAATTCTCATTTAGGAAATGGATGCTTTTAAGAGAAAACCCATCAATCTCAAGCACTAACAAGAGCCTACTTGACTGCTCACATTCAACCTAACCTTGCAAACAAATATATCAAAATCAACACTGAATTCTTTATAGATACTATTTACATCTTCCTAGGTTTGGTTTTTTAGGCAACCCAAATGCATCAGTGTTGTCACCATGAAGACTTCGTTGTCCTCCAGCCAAATGCTCCATGCAAACTCTCAAGTGGTCAGCAAATAGTCCCATATTTACAGCTGGGGCCAAGGCAAACACTACTCCAAGCTTCCATAGCAGACATTAAGCTCTGTTCCATGAGTCATGGGTGATGCTCCTGATTCCCACTGCTGCAGAGGAGTGGGGGAAGGACAGCTCTGTGTGGGAAAGAACTCTACATCTAGATAGCATTTGGCATAGAAGTCTGCAAAGCTCTGCTCATTTACAGTATTATTCTTGAAACACTAACCTGTAAGTGGTTCTGCATTTACTAAAGAAATAGGTTGGATGGATTAACTCAAACAATCAGATTAATATAGTACAATATAATTACTGACATGTAAATTGCAGGGACTGGCTTTTAGGGTAAGCTTTCTGTAACTTACACACATGTAAAGAATGTGGAGTTGTATCTACTGAAAGTTGAAACGTGTAAGGAAATGAAAAATCAGAAAGATCAGCTGGAAATGTCATTAGTATTGTGAGGGAACAATAAATAAATAAAAGACCAGTGATGAGAAAATAAATCAGAGCCCTATGTAAGGCCTGGCACACAGGCTTTTTGGAAAGAGTCTCATCAGCATTCCTATCACCTCCAGGTCTGGCATAATCAGCTTTGAGCTGTTCAACTGTCCCTGCTCTGGCTGGCAGCTGCAGGTACCCACACCTGTGATCAGGAAACAGGGCTGGAGAACTTCAGGGTTAACCCAGGCAAAAGGACTCAGGGTTTTCTTCTCACACTCATGTCTTGGGAAGGCTGACCTGAAACAGAGACTGGACAGAGCTAGAGAATAAAGTAGAGATTTATTGAAAAGCCTTTAGGGTGCACCTTGGGCAGGACAGGGCCTGCACCCAGGTGGACAAAGAATGGTCACAAAATGGACAAATGGTCATGAGGTCTCACACTTTTAAGTTTTGCTCCATTTGCATATTGGGGTTTAATTGTCCAGGTTGTTTATGCTTCTGGGCTTGAAAGAGGTCCTTTGTCTTCAGCAGGAAAAGGATTTGTTTTGTGTCCCTACTCTGTGAAGAGCTGAACTAACACTTAATATGAGGCTCAGAACTGCACCCCTGGGCAGCACAAAATCTGAAAAACATGAAAGCTGAAACTTAAGGTATCACCACCCCAGTGGATTCCTCCTCCCTCTGCTAAACATCCAGAGGAGCCAGCCCTGGGCACCCTGACACTCCATGACCACAGGCACCAGGAGAGGGCCAGGGCAGCATCAGGGTCATGGAGACAAAGGTTCCTGAGAGGAGGGACCCAGCCAGTCTGGAGCCCTGGCAGCCTCCTGGGGTGTTCTGCAGCGAGCATCCCCTGGGATTCAGGGCAGGGATCCAGGGAGATCAGGCTGTGGGTTCCCCCTGAACCAGGCTGGCACAATCCACCCTACAGCCTGTTCCTGCACTGGAGAAATGGGGTGAGGACAAAATGAATGGTTTTGCCTGTGGTCAGCCACCACCTGCCCCAGGGAGAGGGGCCACAACCTCCCTGCACTCTCTGGCCCAAGAGCTGCTCCAAGAGCCCTGGCCCTGTGGTTTGGGGAGCAGCCACACCAGGGCAACACAAAACACCTCTGTTTACTTACCTGAGGTGAATGAATAAAGAGGTTTGACTTGGAAAGCTGCAATGTCCCAGGACCAGGAAACTCCTACTTGAGTGCTCTCACAAATCACACTCAGCAGGTCTGACCAATACAGCAGGTATTTACAACAGCTTCCCTCACAGCAGAAAAATTCAATCAATTTTAGTGTACTGAGAGTACTTTCAGTTGTCTGCTTTGCTTTTGGCTCTAATTAGTGTCTTTTCAGAATATACTTTTGTTATTTGTTAAAAAAAAGGTAAAATACTTTTTCATACTCCCTCAATATGCCACATGATATCTTTGCATTTAGGATACAGAAAAATCAGCTTTAAGTCATTTTGGGACCAGTAATACATAAATACCCTTGATGAAGGTAAATTTTATAAGAAGGAAAAAAAAAATCAGTGATAGTTATGAGAAGATTCTTTTAATCCAAAGAAAAAAAAACCAAAAACCCTAAACAACTGAATAGCTATTAACTTTTCAGATTTCCTCAATACCTTCAATATTTGAACGCACTTGTTCCAGCCCTTCTCTGTCCTCATGCATTGCTCGGGATGTACAAGTCAGCAACATTAAAATGACAGCACATTTGACACCCAAAAAAATCATCTGCATCTTTTTTAGGTCGTGAGGGTTTTTTTTCTCCCCACTGATATTCTTCCTTTTCTTCTCTAAACAAAGTATGGCAGCAATTTGAGAGCCCAGCAGTGTTTTGCCCTCCTGAACCCTGGCAATGACCCAGAGGATTTGCTCTCTGCTGCTAATCACAAGTCTGGCTGTGGCCATTTCCCATGACATAGCTGAAATTCTCCCAAAGTGGCCCTCTCACCTTCTCTGCCCAGCCCAGACTGAAACCATTTTCTGCCTCCTCCTCGTTGCCAGGCCCTGGAGCCATTCCCTGGACAGGCTCTGGCCACCTCTGGCCTTCCAGACCTGCTCCAGACACCAGCAGCAGGTGCTCTTATCTGACACACACTTTAAAAGGAAACCAAACCTAAATGTGAAAAATACACTCTGCACGTAGTGAAATGGAATTTTTAAATATTTATCTCACGCTCATAAACTCAAGGCCTGTTTCTGTTCCAGCCTGGCTGCTGTTCCAGGCTCACCACCACATGTTCTCTTCAGTGGTGCATAAAAATGGCTCCCATTTCTTTTATTCCTTTCTATTAATATCAGGAACCATTTTGTCAGGAACCATAACTCAGTATCTGATCTTTGTCCATCTATGATGCCACAAAAATTGGGCACTGTAAGCGTTGATGAAAATTGCAACAAAAATCACTTAGATTGCTCACTCAGATTTCACCATTTCAAGTTCATTGTGTTTAACCAAAGAAATTCCATGACTTTTCAAGGCAAGGCACAGATAAACCCTTTGTGTCCTGTCTCTATACCAAGAGACTTTTTAAGCACTGATTTACAACTACTGAAAATGCATCAGTACTTCAGGAACAGGAACGATCACAATGCAGTCCTTCTAGAATTTACTTATTCTGTAATAACTTCAGACAATTCAAGCAGTGTCTGATTTTCCCAATATTCCCATTAAAATCCAAACCCAGGAATTCTTAATTCCACAAAAGCTTTCATTCAAAACTTCCCAAGTATCTCCATAGCTGGCTATTTATACAATTTGCCAATAATACAACAAGCTGAAGGCAAAGAGTAGCATTACTGTAACTTTTTTTTGGAATATACACTAGTATGCACATTGGTAATTATTTGGGCTGCTGCATTACATGCTGTTTTTATTAAGCACTGAATTGTCTCGAAAAACAGTCCCCATGTCCATAGTAAGGAATGGTTTCCAAGAGCAACTCAGCAGCAGCACAACATATGCAAGAGCAGTGATGGAAAAAAGCACCTACCAAGAGGCTGAGTAAAATGTATGTGTGTGTGGAACAACCAGCACACAAAGATGTTTGGCTACCTACGACACAATAAATCACCAGCTCTTAACACCAGGGCTGTCTAACAGTAAACTAACCCACACAAAGTTACTTAATTCAAAATGCCATCCGATCCTCTAGGATCCAAGCTGTTTAAATAATACATTTAATTCAACAACTGAAAATTCCAATCAGGACCCTGAGTCTTGCTCACCACATTCCAAGATTCCTTGCCCTTATCAGGTAATTTTTTGCCTTATCACCTAATAATTAATACTTTCCAACATGACTAAAAAAATCAGTTTACAGACTGCACTTACAGTCGCTGAAGAAACGTTTTTCCATGCAAAAATCCACCTGGGATTTTTGTTTCCCCAATTGATTCCATAACACTCTGAAATGCTGAGCAGAACAAAGTCAGATTTTCAGGAGAGGGACTCTGCACACACCTGAGAGAGTTCAGTGCAAAGAGACAGTCAGAACCACCAGTAATGCAGAATTTAAGCCCCAGCTGCTCTCCTGACTCTCTGTAACTTGGTATATTTAGAACATGGACTCTGCTGTGCAGAGGCAACAACATAAGACAACACTGTACTTTAATTTTTTTCCCAATTGTCTGACTTTAGGTTTTTTTGGTTGGGTGGGGTTTGTTTCAACAGTCAGCAGAAGTTCAAAAGAACTGCATTTCTTCCCAGGGGCTGATAATGATGGCCTGTGCTGCCAGTTTAGATTTCAGGCAGTGAACAATGTGTGCCTGCAGAGTTTCCAGCACTGTGGAGCTGCAGGAGATGGGCAGGCCTGTCCCAGCCCAGGGATAACTCACCCTGCACTGCAGGATCAGGAATGTGGAGCAGGAATCCTCACCCAGCTCCTCTGGCCAGGACTTAGCCTGGAAAACCCCAGAGTGCCACAGCAGAATAAAACAACTGCCCCAAAATCCTCTTCCAGGTTGGCAGATGCCAGTTCTGACTCCTCAGTACATGAATCACTCTTTTGTCCTATCTTTTTTCAAGTGAAATAAATGCTACCAATTTTTTCACACCTAGACAGAATTCTGCAAAAAAGATCCATAAGTCATGGCTCAAAAGGTCTCTAAATGTGCTTTAGCAAGGGACCACAGTTGACAATAAGCAAAAAACCCCCATTATCCATCCCTTCATTCAAGTGCTCAGGTGCCTAGGGGTAATTCAAAGGAATAAGAGCACTGCACATCAACTGTAATTTCTACTTAGGAATTATAAAATGTATAACCCTATGAAATGTTGATCAATACTTTAATGTACCAGTTTCAATAAGCATCATCACGACGTGGTAACAAGTGGGATGTAAGGACTCATGAGAAGTTACTGTGTAAAGCGTGCACTCAATTATTTGCAATCCCTTCAGAATAACAAAGTAGAGAATAATGTAACAATTAAGTAATTGAAGATAATTATGCAATCTGGAATTGTTTAAGATGCAGGGCTACGAGGTGATGTCTCTTCAGTCTGAGAAAATATAAAATGTGGAACCACTAGATAATATCATATGGTTGTAATCAAATAACGAACTGAGTTTGAAAAATAAAATTAAAACAGGAAAACATTCTAAATATCTCACTTTTTCTTCAAAAATAAACCTTCCTAAAATTGAAGTACTTGTCTTATCCACATAGTTAACAGTTACTTCAGATATTACCTGTCCCTGGCATGGCAGTTTTCACAGCAGAAATCATTTCTTTGGCCAACTAGCTGAGAACTCTAATTAATCTGCATAGCACAAATGTTGGATTTTGGAATTTTTAATATTTTGTATACAGATGGCTGCCAGAAAAATTCACAAAAACTTTATTAAAAAAAAAAAACCACTACTTGAGAAAAACATTTTGATTTACACATTTAAGTAGAAGTTTGTAATTCAGTAACTTAATTAAATGAGTCAAGTTGAGGCTTCCTGAAGACACTTTTAAGTCCTTCCCTTCACTGTCAGAGGCAAGTATCACGAGTACCATCATGCAAGGAACAGTGTTGTATTTTCCTTAGCTAGAGCTTCACCACAAGTTTCAAAATCATGAAATGATTGGTTGGGCCTATTTGGATCTTAACATACAAACTCCATTTGTCACATGGGCATAGTGCTGCAGCAGCTTAAAACATGCCTGAAATTCAGCATAACCCAGTGGACATTAAGAAAACATTTCCTTTTAAGCACTTTTCTTTTAAATAATTGAGATTTTTCTGTAATTTAAATAGATTGCTGACATGGTAGTAACATTACCTTAGAGACTGTTTGGAAATAAATTTGAAAATTAAATCAAGATCATCAGATTAAGATGAGAAAGAGAACAAACCTTTTTCTGTAGCTGCAACCTGAAACTAAGTTAATAACACTTAAATTCAAACGCTGCATTCTTAGATAAGGAAGTTGAGCTCAACGTGCCCTTCTTTCAGATTTTACCACTGGATGTGAGCACAGAGCAGGTCAGTTCTGAAACATCTCCTCCTGTAGGAAAAACCTGGATCCTCCATCCATGCCAAGTCCACTTTAAACAGGATCTTGGTAAGGAAAACCCCAACAGGAGCCATCTCTACCACACTCCCTTTTTCCTTTTTTGACTGTTTTCAAACTAAATCTGCAACAGAACGGTGTTTCAAACACCTCTTTGCCTGTGTCACCAGTGACCCCACCACAGCCTCCCAGAGTTCAGCCACTCTGGTTTTAAGCAAAGCAGAAACAAGAGACATTCACAGAAGGGATAAAGCAAATCAGTTCCTCCCACAAGATGCAAGATGATAAAATGCAAAGACATTGAACACCGAGGCACATCCTACCTCTGGAAAGGACACCAAAATCAATCTTACAAGTGGATTCAAAAAAAGCACAATTTAGGGTGGGACTAAATTTACTAAAATTTACTTTCCTCAGCAGCAGTTCATCAATTCTGGCTCCTGATGACTTTCCAGGGTTGTGGGAGCTGAAAACCAACATCTCATACTCTCACATCCTGATGATTAGCACAATCTTGCACCTCTTAGGCACAGGATCTTCCAGCACCCACAAAAATCCTGTCTACTACATTTAATCTTTCATTCTGAATAGAAGCAGAACAAAAAAAAAAAAAAAAAANCACAGTCTGGTATCCCATCCACAGCATCTGCCAAACCCTGAAGCAGCTAAAAGCTTCCAAGCCCTAGAAGTAAGTACTGTAAATAACATATTTAACCACAGAATACTTCAGGTTGTAGGGGACCTCTATGGTCATATGGTTCAACTTCCCACTCAAAACACAGCCACTTATATGTTGATGAGGTTAATATGCTCCATTCTTATATTGTGTGTATATATATATTCCTGTATTTCTGGCAAGAAAACCAGAAAAATCTTCTTCTACAGGAGAAAGAAACAAATGGATTGACTACCACAATACTAAAAATGAAAACTTTAAAAACCAGGGATATTAATGGGAAAAAAAAACCCCTAACAACCCAGTGACTGCTGATCCTGGACAAGCCATTGACTGTTTCCATGAAATCTCCCCAACCTGTGCAGATGAAGTCAGCTGTGGAAATTTACTTAAGAAAAAACACCCTCAGTGCAGTATCTAAGCATTGCATAATTTAAAAAGTGCAGTTTAAAGTTACACAGAAGCATTGTCACAGACTGTTCAACACAGCAGCCTCCCAGCAGCCCTCTAGCTCCTGAATTTCACTGGGAACTGCAAGGGCTTGTTTCTTTATGAATATTGGAAATTTTCATACATAAAAGCTGCTCCCCTCAGTTTTTCACTGTGGTCATCTTTCAGGTCACTGTACATAAGGGAGAGGCCAGGCTGAAAGCCCAAAGAGCAGCTCACTCTGGCAATCCCCTTGCCAATCTGACACTCAAACACTGGAGCACACACACAAAAAATGCCTTAGAAAGCCTCTGCTAACTGAACTCCTTCCTCATTTTCTGGCAAGTCAAGCCAGAGTGAAAAGTCCTCACTTTTCCATATTTTATGGCATGCTCAGTGTGTCCCAAAGGAAGAAGGGAATCCTTTTCTCCTTTTGAATTTCATTCTTTAGAAAGGAAGGACTCTCTCAAGTGAATTAAGAGAGGTGAAAAAAACCAGACTGATAATAAATAAGTCTCAACTTTTAAAGATATATCATTTACACTTGCCATAAAATTGTATTTATTTACAAACCTTAACTACAAAGTGAAAAACAATCTAGCTGTCATTTTGGCCAAGTTTGACACCTGACACATGGCCTGTTGTAAGCCACAGCTATCCACAGGCCAACCCAGCAACCGGCCCTTTGTTCCTTACTTAAACACAATTAAATGGGTTTACCTCATTAAAGAGGAGCTGGAATAAGCTCCAGCTGCAAGACAGTGAGGTGGTCCTCATTTTTAAAAACCAGCAATGCCATTTGGGGAATAAAGAGTAACAAGCAGCAAAGAAAAATAATTCCATTCAAGCAATCGAAATGCCAGTTTTGAAGATAAAATAGTGCAAAACCCGAGGCCAGTAAAAAGAAACATGGTTTTTCTTTGAAGACCACCACCAACTGGGGCAAGTGGCATGTTGCATTCCCCAGGCTTATGGGAAATTTGTTTTCTGTCCTGTCAGGAAAAGAAATGTCCCTCTGGAGCGTATAATTACTGATGCATGTAAATTACACTTTATCAAAATACTCCACAAATGTTGCCTTGAAAGTCAAAACTGAGCAGCCCACCTGAGCTTAGCTGAAAATCAAATGTTTCAAATTTCAAAACAAATTATCAAAATACCCCACAAATGTTGCCTTGAAAGTCAAAACTGAGTGAGGCCACCAGGCTAACCTGCTGCTGTCAGAGCTGCTGGGAAGGGACACTCTGGTTGTTTGCCATGAGATTTCCCATCTCCTGGCAAACACCAAAGCAACCCTGATGAATTCCTGCCTGAGGCCAGCGTGTCCAGCAACCTCCCAGAAATGGCTTAAAAATAATTAACAAGATGGCTTGATTGGAGGTGTTTTGAAAAAGCAGAAAGGTTTTAATTAAAGAGAAAATAACGAACTATACAGAACAAAAGAGTAAAAGCCGTGCATGGTGCAGGGAGGTGCCTTGCACCTGCTAAGACACCCAGAAAAGCCCCAAGAATCTCTGTGCTCAATTATTCAACTTTCTAGGAGGGATTTTTGGCTTGCTGCCCAATAGAAAATAGCTACATTCATTGAAGAACAGCTCGAGGGTCCTACAGGTGCCTTTGCCCTGGCACTGGGCCAATTACAGTGAGAAGATCATAGAAGTTTCTGGTTCTTCTTCCTTAAAAGTTCAGGGGTGAGGTTTATACTCTTTTCCTAAAATGGGAACACTTGCTGGGATGTGAGGGTGCACTGCAACACCACCTCACTGAGATCCCTCCTGCTCACACAGGGATGTGCCAGCGTGTCCCCCCAACAAACCCAGCTAAGGACAGGTTCAGGGGCTTTCCTGCACCATCCCAACCCATCCCAGNACCATCCCCACCCATCCCAGCACGGTGCTCCCAGTGCAGGCCTTGGCAAGCCCTTCAACAAGGAGCAACTGAGGCCTCTGCAGCCAAGGAAGGGAAGGTGCTTCAGTGAAATACCTCCTACAGAGCAACAAGTTCAGGGTCAGGTAACACCAAGGCTGCCATTTCTGCAGGAAAGTCTTTGTAAAAAACCTAGCACAACATACCACCAGCTCTGCTCCAGTAAGAGAGTCTAAGGTATGGGGTCAGTAGAGCAATTATTGGGAAAAAGCAGAGCAGGGTAGCACAAACTTAAGGTGAGAAAAGCAAAAATTCCATCCAGTGCTTTTGAAGATGCAGTCACTTTGTGCATATGCTGCTTGTAAAGAAAACTGTTTGGGGCTCAGACCTGAATGTCCCAGGGCACTCAGCACCCCAGAAGGGACAGCCAGGCAGGGCTGACCCAGGGGTGATTATCAAACGGGGAGTTCTGTTCCTGTGGCTGTGTGCTAGGATACAAGATTATTGTCTCAACAAAAGAAACTAACTCTATAAGCATATTTGGTTTCATATCAGATGCTTTTCTTGTCAGCATTTTTCCCCTCACAGTTCACCGAGCACTGATGTTGTACCATGCACAGAAACCATTCAAAACATTAAACTTAACATTCCTTCATACATCAATAGGAATGGAGTAAATTCATATCAGCTGTTTCCTGAAGAAAACATTTCAGACAAGTCTTTAGCAACAGCCCATCAGGAAGTTTAACAGAGCAGAGCAAAAGGCAGGTACTTAATTTCAAATATGCTTCAGTCAATTTTCTCAACAGTATTTGCATTTTCATTGTAGAAAATCGCAATATTCAACACTGGCAATCACTGTATATTTGAATAATCTCACTAAATTCCAGAGTATTATATACGGGAAACATCAGAAATAAGCTCATGGACTCTGTCTAACACATGGTGCCATAACCTTCTGTTTTCAGTGTGTTACACTGAGTGAAGAAATAAAAGCAGTTCAAAGGCACACCTTGTACAACATCCCTGCCTTAGTCATGAGAGCAGGATGATGATAAACCGCCCTTGCCAATCTATTCTCGTAGCCCTGTAACATTTAATGACTTGCACGGGTTATTTTAATTTTGTTTCATGAATATTTTCTACCCTTGTAAGTTTTACAGTGCAGTCTGCACTGGGGACGTGGGGCTGTGTCAGGCTCCAGATCAAATCCCCTGGTTCAGCTTCTGACCCTTCTGACAGGCACACACACGCCCCAGGCTACAATCCCACGGCTCTCCCAACTGCAGGGACTGGAATGAAAATGAAATCCTGGATCATTTATGACTGTATTTCAAAAGCAAACCTACTGCATTTAAAAGTAATAGCAGCTTTCATTTTTGAGACCTTTAAGTGTCTGAAATACTTTAAACAGGCATGGCCTGTTACCCCTGTGAAACACATGGAAAAGCTCCAGAAAGCCTGACTTAAGCTTCCCATTGTACACATTGCAGATTTCAAGAAAAAAACCAAATTATAATTAAAACAAGGAAGTATTTGTCCTTGCATCGTTTTACCCACCAAACCCTGAACTCATGGGGCACTGACTGGGCAGTAAATGCCTGTAGGTAAATCAGGGTTCTGCTGCCATGAAACAACCAGGAGGGCTGAAGCCAGAAAACTGCTGATGGGAAATGGCTTTTTCTTCTTAAAGACACTGATGAAAATCAAGACTTCCTGTGCAGCATTTGTAATTTAACCCTCATTAGTATCTCTACACCAATGATCATGTCCCTTACTTCTATTATCCGCACACACTAAAAGAAATTCACATTATCTGCAACATATTTCCAAAGTATTTGAAAGGACTTTTAAAAGACGATGAATGTAAACTCATCTTTGGCCTCAGGATGACAGTCTATTATGGAAAGCAGCAGAAATATTTACATTATCATTATGATATTTTTCCTGTTGCGTAGATGAGATGTCTGCACTTCGGGTCACCAGTTCAATCTGTTCCTACATTTGCTTTGTGTGAGGAAACTGCCTCAGTGTGAAAATAATGCCAAATGTATTCTAATCTCCTGTTCACCAAAGAGAAAAGAGAATTATATTCACTCTGCATTGTCTCCCAGTTGCAGTAATGACAATTTACAAGTGAATTTCCCATTCTAACCATGGACAAGACTCCAGCAGCTCAGAAGCACTGAACACACAGGAAAACACTTTTCAGCTCCTTTCAGAGCATGGTCGAAGGGGAAAAGCAAAAAACATTCAGATATGAACAGATTAAAAGGAAGTTTTCAAATGAGAAAAGCAATATCCACCCAGCAATACACTGTGTGCAGGTACACCGTGCTGTGCTGGCATTTGCTGACTGGCTCTAATGGCAGGGCCAAAAAAAAAGCCACATTAACAAAGCAAATGCAGTAAATCTGACCCTGACAAACTCAGAGCTGCATGGGCTACCAGGGTTATCCAGTCTCTGGAGAATAAACCGCCTACAAACCATCAGGTCAGAACCCCCCAGTAATCATATACCTGTGATATAAACTAATTAATCCCCAGCTGCAAGCCCCACAGCCACTCAATCCTCTGCCAAGCCTGAAAGCAGCCCCTGAGTGCCACAGACAAACCCACCCTGCAGAGGCAGCAGCAGCTCCCTGGCCCTGCCACCACCACACATCGAGCCCCAGGAGCCAGAACCCAGCACTGCAGGGAGCTGCAGAGCTTGGACTGCTGCTCACAGAAACAAAAAGGGCCCAAATTCTGCAGACTAACCTCAGGAAACAGCGAGCCAATAATGCCCACCCATAACTGCTGTGTTCTGAGACAGAACAGCCCAGTCATGTGAAAGCCCTTGGAACCAGAAGCTCAGTCACTGCTTTTCCCCCCATTTCAACTCTGAAGACAGAAGTCGAAGGCAGTTAATAACACATCTGAGAGCTGGCAGAGCACACACAGCCACCCCCAGAACCCAGGTGTGCAGCTCTCCAGGTGGGGACTGACCACGGAGCCCCCTTCCAGCTGCCCTTGTTGGGACTCAATGCACCAGCAGATTCTGCAGATGTTCAAAAAAACTTAATCTTGCTAAGCACCTCCAGGATGTTCTCAAAAAGAATGAACTCTGATGGGAATTAATGTCTAATTGTGAGCACACTCTGAATTTGTCAGTATTTCTTGGCTGATGCTAAGAAAAAGGCAAATTTTAAGAAGCATCAGAAACTACTTAGAAGGGCTATGTTGATGTAAAATCATGAACTGGACTTACTAAGTTCACAAGGCTGCCATTGGTGGTAGCATTTTGCAGTTCAAGATTGCTTTGAGCAGCCAGTTACAGAACATTAACAGTATTTTTAATGTGTTACCTCCAAGCCATGTAATTTGAAACTAAAATATATCTGAGAGTGTTTTAAAAACCTCAAAATTCAGGAAAACAGACACCCAGCAGCATGGCTAAGGCTACCAAATAATTATCAAAGAGCTAAATGGCAAATTAATCTCACTAATTTGGAGCCTCCTGATTTCTTGAGCTGAATATCAATGAAAAGATGTCACCCCTCAAGTAGCAAAGGAAAAAACATTGGAAATGCAAGGCAGTAGTCGCTCAGCTAACAGAGGAAAAGAACTTATTTCCAAAGCAGACTTATGCTTAATCTGCATGTGTGGCATTTCTTCCGGAAATGTATAATCCTTTGCCACAAACTCCCTTAAATAGCTTTGTAATAAGATGACCTGATCACAGAAGCTGGCAACAGAACCCTCCTTAGAAGGGAGACGCCACTAAAACCCAGCAGTAACTTTCACAAAAAACACCCTTTCTTCCCCAGTCCTGCTGATTTCCCTTAAGAGGGGGAACAAGACATCTGCACACTATCATTTCAAATAACCAATTTCACACAGGGGAAAATGCAGCACTGAGGAGGAAGCCTTCTGGCTTTTCAACGTTTTCCTTTATTTACTATTCTCAAAACAGTAAGTCAAAAAGTCTTTTATATTTTTAATAATTCTTCGCTAATTTAGACAGAAGATCCTTAGACACTTCAAGTAAAACTGGTGTGTACTTGTATTAAAAAGAAAGGTTAAATACATTATTTACAAGCAGAGCCCAAAAGAAGATCTAGAATGACTTCAGCTTGATAGATGGTGTAAATGTCATCCAGCTATCTGCAGCACAAGCCCCTGACCTAATGCACATCTTTCCCAAGCCAGAAGTGCACCCCAGAGACCAGCAAACACTTACTGTAATTATTTACTGTCTTCTGAAAAGACCTGCTGTGATCTATACACTATTGTAAAACTACAATTATTGGATGTGGATAAAACCACAAAAACACCCTGGTACAAGCCCATGCTCTTTTGTCATGGCAACACCGTAACTCAAACTCCTGCAACAATTGAATTGTCAGGATCCTGCTTTAATGGGAAATGATAATGGAGCTCTGAGGCAGCAATCTGGGAAAGCTTTCTTTCTAGAAAGAGAACAAACAGAGAAATAAAGAGGACACGAAGGAAATTTATGATCTGGTTGCTTTTCCAAGCACAGCTTCTAATGACACCCACAAGATGAAAGAGGCTGAATTTGACCAGGAGTTGTGGTTTGGTGCTCTGAGCTGGCTGAGGATGGGGCTGGAGGGGAGGGTTTACAAGTGACACCTCTCAGAGGGCTTCCAGCCCCAAATCCTGGGCAAATCACAGCCATGTGCAACAACCCCTGGCTGCAGCAAACATCTGAGCTACACTCAGAGGCACTCAGAGGAAAGCAGGCATTAGGAAAAACCTGACACACACCTGCATTTGTCCAGTTCCAGGCAGGAGGCACTGGCTCACCTGGGCCAGCACCTGCCTGCAGCACAGCAGTGTCCCACAGGGAAAGGGAGAACACCTTCATATTTATGTCTAACCAGGGCAGCTTCTTAAGTAAAGCACTAACTAAACAGTTCCAGCTGCTCTAGCAGGATTTATCCAAGGAAACTACTTACACAAAATCAAACACACACACTGCACACACACTGATATCATAAGGAAGTGGGCAAGCCAAGGAAAGAGATGGCAAATAGCAATTTCTAAAAATAAAACACTGCCCTACTGTGATTTCATTGTCAATAAAGTTAATATCCCTGAGTCAGGTCTGTATTGCCTGTGACAGTCACTGAGGGATCTCTCCCTGCTCTTATCTCACCCCACAAGCCTCTCATTGTATTTTCTGTTCCTGCCCAGCTGAGAAGAGCAGTGACAGAGCAGCTCTGGGCACCAGTGTCCTGCAGGGTCAGCCCAGCACACAACCTCAGCTGTTCTGTGATTCTGCTAAAACTGAATATTGCCCCTTTTTGAGGCTACTCACACAATTTGTGCGCTGCAAGTACTTACTCACTATTTTACCCATCTATCAATCAACTTTCAAAATATTCCACTAGACAAGAAATAAGCATCCCACTGATCCAGCTCTGACAAATCTCACCCTGCTACAAATACTTACACCACATTAACAACAAGCAACTCCTTACAGAATGGCTGTTCCTGATACTGGGAGGAAATGTCATTTTATTAAAACAAATCACTTGTCTAAAGTGTCTCCATTCTGCTGATTGTGCTACTTTAGCCTAATTTAGAAATAATCATAAATGAATGTGATGAAACATTGGGACACCATGACTGGAAAATTTAAACACAAAGATACTGGGCATGCTCAGCCATGGACCCAAATTGTCTCAACTCAGGATCACAGGGCTCTGCTCCCACACTGAGACACTCAGCTTTGGAATAAAATCTAGATTCTGATACTACTGATAAAGTAAACAATTTCACCTCAGAGTCTAATGGCTGCTTCCATTATGCTGATATTTGGTACCAGATTTCAGTGTCTACGTTTCCAGAGCCTGGTTTGCTCAGTCAAGTGACAACCAAGAGAGTTCATCAAAAGCAAACAGAGCCAACAAATGGTCCATGGCTATAAATTTGGTAGAGGCTTTAAGTCTCACTGCAAGACTTGAGTTTAGAGCCCTTCTAAGAGGTTTTTTCATACACACAAAAGAGCTTTACCATGACTACTTAGCAGCTAGCCTGAGGTATAGAGGCTACAACAATGAAACAAATATATTCTTACATGACAGGGTGTTCGTGGGAAAATGAGCTTGTTTCCCCCTGTCGTTTTCAAAGATAAATAAGTATCTAATGGACCCCTAGTATACTTGTTTTATAGTGAAAAGCAGATGCATTACAATCATTTTATACACCAGCTTTGCACACAAAGGAAACAGGATACCAGCAGGCACAAATCTTTGCTTACCACCTTTGCAGATAAATTTCACGAGTTGTTTTGGATGTAAGAAAATAACTGCCTTAGAATCAAAACCTAGTTTTATAGCTGTTAAATTACATTAATAAGTATCTGAAACTATTAAAAAAAAATCTTTCATGCTTTTATTTCTCAATTTCTCAATTAAAAATGCCTTTTCCTTGATTCAGTTTTCTCATTAAAAGTGCCTGTATTTTGAGTTATTAGATAATTATCCCAGATAAAACAGTTTAGAAGCTTTAAAACCTAGGCAGTGAAGGCAACAGAGCAAGGAGAAACATTTCTACTGGAGAATCCAATCAAGGGTTCATTCACCATCCAACTTAAGCTTAAAACCCTTATCTAAACCAAAGCAAACAAAATCCATGAGTCTCAAAGCCACTCTTTCTAGAAGAAAAGACTCAAAGCCTTATGAGAAACTCGTTTTGTGGGACGCCTCACATTCCATTTAAGGTTTATTTCACTGTATATATTCCTGCTTTTAATATCAACCAGATGTGACAACGAAGCCTAAGCAGCCCTGTAAAAGATGCAAGGTTATCCTGAAGCTCAGAATTTAGGAGAGGCTTGGAGAAAAAAGCCAAAGGTACCTGGAGTTGAAGCGAGGGCTAAGGACGCAGTTATAGTCTGAGAAGCATTGTAAATTCAATTTCAGCAGTTCTCAGAAAGTGGATTTCAGTGGAAATGCAGCATGCATGGCCTGGTGACACACACAGAATCCATCAGGGACAGGAGCTCTGCTGTCCCAAGCCACGTGCACACGGAACAGCACAAGAACCCCCAGGTCTGTCCTGCAGCTTTTCAGGCACATCATCGACAGCAAACCACGTCCTACGTTCTGACTGCCAGCGGCAGCAGGGCTGAAGGGGTTCTGCTGATGCCAATCTACAGAAACAAAGCTGGTTCCCCCAGTAAAGCCCCAGGTTTGCCTTGCTGACAGAACACTAAGAAAAGCCTTCAACTGCTTTTTCAGCCTTTAACTACTCCTCAAACATTAACAGGTCTTCCCCCAAATCCTCCAACACACAAAATTCCTGCATGTTTAAGCAGCTCAGTTCACTCCATCTCCACCAAATTTTATTCATGATAATAAATATGCTCAATTTTCACACTCCCATCAAGCTACCAAACTTAGAATGTCATCTTTCTATTAAGCTTTATCTAAAAATAATTTCAGCTCGTACCTTCATGAACAAAGCCATGGACTGTTACAGTCACTGTGTGCCTGCTGGAGAGGGCAGCTTCACAGTCACAGAATTCATCTCTATTTCCTCCAGGGCCAAGACTACCAGTGGACAAACCCAAATCTTACCATTTGGACATACTGCACTGAAATATTTAGTTCTCGAAAATTTTGCATTGTTTGAGGTGTAGCAAGATTACACAATTAAAATACTTGACTTTCGGACTTTCTGCTTTATGAGGATTATAATTATTAAGAATAAAATAATGGAATAATATCTGAGTAACTCAGAGTCAAGAGATGGAAAATATGGCAGCAGAAGTACTACAGCTATTCCATGGGAATTTAAAATTAGGACCAGCATTATCTATACTTTTTAATGTTCATTTAAATGCACTCCTCACAAATTCCACAGAATCCAGCTCACCCCTGCATCAGCCTGTCTTACTGATTTTTGTTTCACTGCTTTTGTGCCCTTTCATCACTTTCTCAGCTCTGCTTTCTTCTGGAGAGGCTGGGACAGAGCAGCTGCAGGGAGGAATGAGGCACCACTGCCCCTCCACTGAGGCACCTGAGCCAGCTGAGAGCAGAGGGGCACTGCTGCATGCAGACAAGTTGGAACAGAAGCAAGAAAGGACAGCTCTGAATCTACCAGCAGTGGGACCGAGACAGTAACATGAAACAACAGAGAGCAACCATATCTATGTGTGGATGTATTTTTACAAATTCTAGTAGAAAGCAAATTTTTCATTCTTACCCCATGACAGAAAAACACGCAACCAAACTACACTTGGAACTGTAACAGTTCACTTGAGCTAAGATTTATTTGCTTATAATACACACTCTATTTATATAACGCTCGTATCTTCAAAAGAAATAGCGAGTTTCTTCTGACAAACAGTGTTAAAGTGATCTATCTAATGCACTGCTCAACAGTAAGCAAGAGTGAAATGTCAGTGAATAAAGACAAATGTTCCAACAGCATTTGGGAGCATTCCGTTGGGAGGCATTACATTGACTGCCATTCAGATTAATCATTCCACTCCATGTAACTTTATTACAGTCTTTATATTCTAAAAGCAAAATCATTGCCCTTGCTGTTAAGGGCTATAATGGATCATGATTACAGGACCTGCTGAAAAAGACACTGTGGTACCGAGCAGCCTCAGCTACTTTCACTTCAACTCTTTGTGTGAGGTTCCTGAGGACAGATGCACACAACTCATCAACACACAGCATCCCACTGAAACCACAAATTACCTGAGAGTTCCTCTCATGATATCCAGGTACAACGAGACCACTCACAGAGCCATTTTCAACATGTTAAGCTGGAATTTGTACAGATCCAGCTAAACTCTGTAAAAGCTTTTAGCTGGAAAGCATCATCATATCCTTAGACAGCCAACCCATGTAAGGCATCTCTTCAAACAAATAAATACAACTGGCACCTTCCACAGACCAGATAAAGGTATCTGCAACTATGTCCCAGCTCACACTTTATACCCAAGAGGAGTCTCAAGATGCAAAATTTCAATACCATGCAAAGAACACGAGGAAACGCAACCAAATGATTCAGCTCAAGCAAATCCATTAAGCAAATATATCCTAGTGAATTCAAAAGTCATGACAAAGCTTGTTGCAAGTCCAACAAAGATTTTTCCAAGCAGATTTTAAGACTAAAAGACAGCTTATAGCTTATCATTTTTTAATTATTTTTTTTTACAACTGCAGAATAATGGCATTGACTTGTACAGTTTTTCATGAACAAGTTTGGACGACACCAAAAGTTCATTAGGGAATTTCTCCAAACTATCAATATCACTTGTTGCACAGCACTGTTCAGCTTGCCTCTTTAACATAAACCAAGATCCTACTTCTTCAAAGTCATCTGATTCCAAAATTAGTCTGCACTATCACCATGTGGTTTGTATCTCCACGGGAAGAAAAATTTACTGCCCTGTCTAAATGGTTTGCTTGGTTGCACATTGATGTATTAAAACAATTATAAAAACTCCACATGAATGGAGAAGTTCTTCAGCCACCCTGTAATAACTTCACAATTTCACTAACCAAATCACAAGTCTTAGTATCTGATCTTCATAAACAAACTCAAGCATTAAAAGAACGGTTTAATCAAATTTCAAAAAGCCAGTCTGGATCATAAGTTTAACTTTGGCAGGATCCAGAAAATGATTTCAAACAGTTTTTGACCACTCCTTTTAAAAAGGCAGATGACCCTTTTTTTTTGATAGTAACTACACAGGCACCTGCTCATCCATTTATTTTTATATACTTTTAAAAAATATGTATTTTGTATATCATCCAGTTATTGTTCTAACACCACTCTCTCCCTCCTCCCACCAAAAACAAATATAATGCCAAATTCCTGATATCCTTCTCTTGCTGTTGAAATGGGCCTTGATGCCATCTAAACATTTTATAATACAGTTTTTATATTTCAAGGAAAACAACTCTTAACCTCTCCATAATTTCTCCTCTTCCTGCCTGACGAGGCAGCAGCCGTAACTTTGCTGGCCTATCTGGCAAAGAATTATCTTGAAAAGATAATTTTCCAAACTAAAGAATTTACAGCCACCTCCACAATTTTCAAATAAGTATATGCACTCTCTCTTTGTGGACATCCAGCCTGAACCAGAGAGGTGAACCTGACCCTTTCCATGGTTTCTGTGGCTCTACAGAGAGAGTTCAAAATAAGTCACCTTGACGTCATCCTGGTGAATATATGAGGAACAGAAAAATTTTGTGGTTTCTCTTCCCTCTGATATTTATGCCCTACCAAATTACAGCTACACACAAGCAAACATAACACATCCCCTAAAAAACCCTTACTTAACTGGCAGTTTAATATCACAAAAATTAAACCTCTCGCCGCAGTCAAAACACAAACGTGAATCTGCACAATAAGGAGCATAAAATAGAAACACACCACAGAAAAATAAATCAGATGATACTTACAGCCTAGTTAACTTCTGCGTGTTCTGAAAAAGCAGCTCGGGAAGAACTTGCAATTTATTCTTGTTCAGACGCCTAAACAGGTAGAATAAAATTTAAAAAAAAAAAAGAGATTAGATTATCTTCCATTTGAATAAGTTTATTCTGTATAAACACATGAAGATTCCATAGTACTGCACCCCATGCTATGAACTTGTGCATTTTATTCATACAGGAGCCAAAGTGTGCCAAAGTGTGCCTGCCCACATCCACCAGCCAAGGGACAGGCACCACAAAGTTTTAATATGGATGAGTACAGAAAGATAACTTTTAAATTTTCCTCTGGATGCCGACTGAGAATCATACACTCAGTTCACTCTGCTTCAGGAACAGCTACTGGCAGTAATCTGGATTTTCATTCTCCTTCAAAAAATGTAGGCACATTACTGAGTAAATTCAGTAACCTGACTAACCAAGATTACCCCCAGATTAGCTANTTTTAAACAAATTTTCTTGAAACTTCACTTGGAAAACCTGAGCACTGTTGTAGAAAATATGAACATATGGGTAACCAGATGACTACAGGGTGATTTGAAATAGAATATTAATCCTGAAGATTCTTCCAGGAACATTTTAGAGAACAGGGTAGTGTTTATACATTAGACCCTTTTACTCACTCACTATGTGAGTTTTACTCTGGTGACAACTTGCCAGTTTTTAGAAAACAACCATGCCAAGCTACTGCAGCCCTGTAACTATAAAAAGCATGAGCCTCCTCTCCATAACACGTGTGACAGCCCTGCAAAATCTAAAAGCAGTTCTGCTCGTAGGACACAACCTTGTTCTTCAGTTCATTTTCAAGGAAAACAGTCACCTGCTCTCACAGTGCTAATGAATGCCGTTTGCATAATGAGCTCACCTGAGCTAATTACCAACAACCCCACTGACTAAGGGGGAAGCTGAGCTGTTCTCTAAGTTCATATATGAGCTGTCTTTGTGCCCCCTTTGTTCCCAGTCCACCTTCCAGGTTAACTTTGATGGCAGATCTCTTTTTCCTGAAGTTTTGATCCCCAAAGACACCTGGAACTTTTATAAACCCACTGCTGCTTAGCACCCCATATCTGCTTTCCAGTTTTCTTGCACGCTGAGTCATTTCACTATCAGAATTCAAGAATTTTTGGAATTGGAAGGCCTTCCCGAGATCAAACTAACATTGTGGGGTTTCATATGGCAGAGTTTTCACATGGCCACCATATGAACACGCCTTGCCAGATAAAGGGGTGATGGGGAATTTTAACTCCTCTTTCTGACACCTAGAACAGATCAAAGGCAAGCCCACAGAGCCGGAGCACCATGAATTACACACACCACATGAGAACCAGTATTTGTATCGGCTGAAGTTATTTCCTGCAGTTTTTACCAACTACTCAGCAATGTTTTTGAGATAAATGAACAAACCAGCAAAAGAACCTTTAGAGAATATGAGAGATGCTAGTTTTTCATTTGAGAAAATACATGGGAAGATTGGTAACTGGATTCCCTTACACCCACGTGACATTTCACAATTTTATATCTAAGTAAACAATCTTATTTAATTCAAGGTTGATGGCAATGTGCTACTTAGCCCTATCAAAGTCATTACTTCGGTTAATCACGTTTATCTTTTAGAATAACAGGATGAAATATAACAAAAAAAATTACTTATTCAGGGCTTAACACCCCTCATCCATCCTCCTTCACCAAGGCCACCACTAGTCATTGAGAAACACTGAACAAAATCAACTTATTTATCATTCAAAATGCAAGAGTGCCAGTGAAATGCATCTATTACACACGGTGTCAAATGTTTATTCCTGATTATCATCTCAGATCTCACAATGTACACATAATTACACACTGTCAACCCAAAGTCATCTGACTCATCTCAAAGCAACATCCCAGGAATATGTTTTCAGAATATTCTTTTCTTTACTTACAAGGAATCTCATGAATGCTGAGCTTATGCTTATTGTTTGAAGCCAAAGAAACTAATCAAAATCAGATTAAATTTCTAGAGCAGGAGGTTTCACACCAACAAGCAGACAAGAAAACATATGTAGTAACAAGAAATTTTATTTCCAGGATAGCAAGCTTCAACCTGAGAAGTCAAACATTTACAACTTGCAGTGACCCAAACAACCCAGAGGGCAGAAAAAAAATCTAACATCGAGGGTTTTTTCTCTAATTTACTATCAAATTAGTCCAGAAGATTAAACACCTTAAATTATTTCCTATAATTTGTATGGGCCAACACTCTCCTACCTGTGATAGCAAAGGGACCAAGTTCTCAGCTGCCCTTTTTAACTCTCCTAAGCATTTTAATATCTCAACCTGAAGTTCCCTCCACACTGATTTCCTTTCAAACATTATTTGAACCTTGCAAAGCTCACTCTGTGACCTGCTCTTCACTATCAGCAAACATTTTGTATGGGTCTAAATGTATTCAATATTTTTAATATGATATTGTTATAAATGAAATTCTTTTTACACTGCAGCAGAAAGGAAAAAAGGCAAGAGCTCAATGAAATTCTGCCACTGCTTTGACTTACATAAACTTGATTTTCAAACTACTGGAAAGTGTTCCATCCTCCAGAAGCTTCAGGTGAGCTTTATTTCTGCCACAAACCAGAGCTTGCAGCTCTAATGCCAGGTTATGTTACTAACTGATAAGAAAGCAAATTAATGTAACACACACACTTGGAGACAAGTGTCCATCCATGCCTTGTTTTGAGCTATGGGACTCTCCAAACCTTCCACCACTTCCTAAGATTCATTTCAAGTTTAAACTTCCGCCAAAAGTCATTTTATTCCTAGTTTGATTCTCAGGGGAACTGAGGGAATGAACAGGGGGGTGTTTCTGTTGAACATCACCCACTGTATAACAACTTCTACTGCAGCATTTACTGAAATATAAGACTAGATCACCTCATAGAAACTTAGACATACTTGATGTAGGATACATTTAACATGCTCGTATTTATTATGTGCCAGGAAGCCATCAATAGCCTAGGAAAAAATCCCAATTACACCTCTTATTTCTCTTCCTGGACTTGAGAGAAAGGCCATTAAGAAAGTCCTCGATACAGAAGTATCAAAGTACCAGACAGGATGTTTTTAAATTCAAAAAAAAAAAAGAGAGACAGAGACGTGTTTAAAGATTATTTAATGGAAAGACCAAATGTTGTGAATGGTCATTTATAAGCACTGTTTCCTCTGGTTTGACAAAGAAGTGCCAAACACGGACGAAATGCAGTGGAAGAGCTCCTGACACATCATTTGACAAGAACTGAAGTTTACCCTCACCTACCAGTACCAGTTCTAGGACAGAGAGGGAAACTTCCAGTGCAGACTGAAGCAAAGACAGGAATGCCAGCACAGGGATGGAGCTGTGCACAGGGAGGTGCAAAGCACAGGCTGGGGACACCACAGGATCTCCTGGGCTGCAGCCCCTTCCCACACCAAATGATCCTGGGAGAGGAACAGAAATGCCCCCTGTTGCCTAGACCTATTACCATCCCATCACTGCATAAATCTTAATCCTGTCAGTTGTCCAATTTTAATTACAGCAGTACTTTTGATTTTGTAACAAGCACCTTGGAAATGGTGAAGCCCTGTAACAGTGAAACAAAAATAGGCTGCAAAAAGTTCATAAACAAAACAATCCGGAATCCTGTAAAATGATTCCATGGACATCGTTCCTGGGACTGTACTCTGTTAACAAATATAGATATTCCTGATTTTAAGTTAGTGACTTAAAATAGAAATGACACCAGGATATACCTGGAAAAAGAATTTCAATCCAAGCCAGTTTTGCAGCTGTAAGTGGCTACATCGTGGAGGAACGACAGGTCAGCTCTGTGAATCTGAACAGTAGATTACAATTTAAAGAAAAAAAAACATTATCAAACCAAACCCCTGGGACTGTTCAGACTGGGAATGCCACCTGGGATGCAGCACAAAAAGAAACCCTTGGAATGGGGCTGTTCCCTGAGGCTGGGAGCACAGCACCACCCAGCAGCCAGGTACACCCAGGGGCAGGGACCAGCCTGGGGCATACAGCCAGGCTAGATCTGGTGCACATTATTTGACCTGGGACTGCTGGATGGGAATGCAGCTGCTCAGACTCCAGGGTATTCCAAACTGGATGCTTTACAGCTAATAAGACCTGCAAAGTATTCCGGGAATTCGGAGCACTGGGCAGAATGATGCATAATCATCCAATGCCATGGAACAGATTAGCTCCAGTGCTGGATCAGAGGCAGCTCTGGATGTGCACAGCATGGAGCCCAGACTAATAAAGCCTCCTGGAAGCTGAAGAACTGTGCAGAGAGGCTCTCCAGGAGTCATATCAGCTCTGGCAATACCTGCATTGAGTCAAATTTATTAACTCTGATTAGACACATGCTGGCTGTGCATTCAGCAATCCCCACACACTGCAGCTCCCTCCATCTTCCAGACTCCTTTAACCACTGCCATGCACAGCAAATAGAACTTGGCACATTCTGTTTTGTTAGTCTGCTCCTCAGGTCCCCAAAATGCTGACCAGGCACCAAGTGCACACCAAGCCCTGGATGTGCAAGCCAAGGGTCTCCAGGAGTCCATCCATCACCTCCAAGGCTGGCATGGAGACCACCACACCAGGACACTGCTCTCTCATGAGGCTCAGATTCACCCTGGTTCTGCTGGAGGGTGTTTGGGAGCTGCAAAGGATCAAAGCTAAGAGCCCATACTTCTGTCTGCAGGAATTCAGTGAAATATTGCTACTTGTGAAATTATTATTTATCACTGGCACATCCTTAACAGTGGCTGCTTACTAATTCTTAATACTGGATGTAGACTTCTATTCTCATATAAAATTGGTACATAAATGTCTGTACTTCACAGCTTTATCATGTTACAAACTGCATTTTCTTTCTTTATAACTCAAATGGCCTAAAATGCAGATTTATAGAATTTGTGACCTTTCTAAGCCCATACATACAATGCTGCCCTCTGGTTCATTAGGTTTTCTTTAGAGCAGCCCCACACAGCATCAAACACACTGTTCCAACACGGGACAAACACTTCCCCTCACCTCTCAAATTATTTTGGTCATATATATAAACAAGCACCAGTTTCTCCCCCTGCTCCCTCAGCCCACCTGGGGGTTCCTGTGTCCTGAAGGCAAAGGGATAGAGGGAAACAACCCCTGTGTCAATCACAGAATACCAAAGGCCCTTAAAAAAACAATGGAGAAGTTATTAACTGTGAAATTCCTGCCTTCCTGGCTCCATCCAGGCTAATCATATTCCTTCCTCTGTCTGAAGCTGGGATAGGAGAGAAACTTAACTATTAAGATTCCTCTGATTATTTAAAGGCAGAGTAGAAAACAACCATTGAAGCCTGGAAAGAAACAATGCTACCAGGCTAGAGGAAGATTGAAGATGTTTATCAGGATTATACTCTGAGACAAATAGAGCAAAAGACCTACACTTTACAAAGGTTATTTTAATATTAATTATAATTTTGATTTATTCCTTTTCTTCTGGATAACTTCTGGGTGAATAAAAAAGCCTCAATATTGGTAGGAAAAATTTCAAATTGCTCTTAAGGCAGAGGTCGTCTTTTCCTGGAGGAGAAACTTTCTGATTTCAGCTGCACCCCTGATGCTCACACCACTGCAAGGGTCACATCCAGTTCTGGTTCTGTTGTCTCACGGAACTCCACTCCCAGCAAGAGCAAAGAGGAGCTAAATTTAATCTCTATTGAAGGCACGATCAGCATAGATGGAAAAGAACAAAATGCATATGGAAGCAGAACTAGAACATTGCTCAACTTGCAGCTATTTTAATCTTTTTGCAAGGAGAATCTAAACCAGATTCTTTGCTACTGCAAATTGAAGAAGGCATTCCAACAATCCTGCAGTGTTCCACCCCCCACATGCAGAACATCCCTTCCTTCTCAGGGCTAGGCTTTAGAAGGTTCAGAAGAATTTCAGGGTTCAGAAACCCAATAAACAGGTAAAAAGAACAACTAAAATATCAGACTTATGCATTTCTTCTAGAATTAATTTGGATAATATGAAAAGACTTCAATGCAATCACAATCCTTGACTTCTCATGAATTTATATACAAGGTACAAGCAGAGGATCTGAGAAGCAACATTATCAGATCACACCAAATATAACTGTAGCCAGTATTTTGAGACAGAGCATTTTCAGCTCCATGCTTTGTTCTCACAGCTGCAGGACAGTTTTACTCTTGAGTAAGAAACAAATCAGAGAAACCCCAAACCCCCTTTTCTGCAAAGTTTCAGTGAGCTGATGCCCACTCACTCCGTGAGAAATTTCCTCCTTCCTCTCAAAGAGACCCTTCCCTGCTTCCCAGGGACTCTGGAATCAATATGAAAGCCCAATGTAAAAGCAGTGTAAGTATTATTTATTCAAACTTGGCAAACCGTGCAGTTTTCCAATGCAATTTGATTTCTCATTATGGCACTGACTCTGAAGATTTTGAATACTGTAACATCAGTTACTTCAGGCAAACTGCAAAAATTTAAGGCCTGAGGAGAAATCACCAAATTTACATGGCTATGGAGGAAAAAAGCAAAGGACCTGGCTCTGCTAGATAATCTCACAGCAAAAAATCTCTCCTGCACATATTTGTTTTTCATTCAAAATGTCTTGCAGTATTACATTAACTAATATTACTGAACACATTCCACCCAGAAGTTTAAGCTGATGCACAGGCTCTGACTTAAACATGACAGTTTTATTATTGTCTCCAAAAAGAGCAATTATCTGGTTTTAACCCCACAAATGTGTGAGATACCCATCAGCCATCAAATCCTGTCTGCCCTTCTACTGAGCATTGCCGTGCTGACCCGAATCAAAGCACTTCACATTTTTCATGAGGTAAGTAGCACTCAGTTCCTTTCCACACAAGTTCAACAACTTTCAAGTTTAACATCCATATTCACACTGCTGCCTATTACACAATTCATTCTCCAACAGAAAATCAAAACTACAGTGCTTTTAAATTTTTAAATGCGTAGCTTTAAAGGAGTAGCCCTGCTACTTCAGCCTTTAATATCCAGAAATTATCCAAGTAACTTTGGGTTCACCCCCCAGCTTGGCCATTTATTTTATTTCACATTCAAAATATCTGGGCCTCCCTCTTGGGAATGAGCAAGGTCCCTTTTTCCCCTCTGCTGCCAAGAGCTCTATGGCATCCTCCTTGGAGATGTGGCTGGGGGAACGTGATGCAGCTGAAAGAGTTCCTACAAGTTACTTTAAGGAAGAAGTGGTTACATCACAAGCTTGGGCAGAACCAATAAGCAATAAAAATGACTTAATGCATAAAAGACTGGAACAGAAAGACAGGAGTTACTGAACTCCAAGGAGTAACTAAGTTTTTCTTTGGAAGCACCGGCTTGGGAAGCAAGAACAGGAGCACAGCCAATTGCCTGCAATGGTTTCACCAGAAAATCCTATTAGAGTCAAGAAATACATTGTGATCATTAATGTAACTTCTCCTTTGCTCCCTATCACTTCCTCTTGGTAAGGAAAAGCAGTCAAGATGCAGCACCCAGTAAAAAA